>JAECUM010011495.1:0-54304 GCA_016617855.1 Megalonaias nervosa | reverse complement strand
TGCAGTATTTTGAAACGCAATAAATATATGTCTTGGTGCAGAAACACCTTGCTGAGAAGCTATCTGCCATGTAAATAAATCATTAATTGCACTTTGGATAGTATCTGTGGTCATCGTTAACCATGATAACGTTGATTTACCACCTTGACCCATAAAAGAGAGTAGACGATCGTCTTCAGATATTGACGGAGTCATCACTGGCATCCACAGGGAAAGTTTTGTTAGTATAACTTTACCAGCATTACCAATGGATCTCCATAATGCATCATTATCATTGCCTTTTCGTACAAGTACAACTGTGTGTTTAGCTCCGAAAACGACTTTTCTGACATTTCTACAGAATCCAAAAATATGTGACAGTGGAATTGCACATGAAAATGTTCTCCTATTACCTTTCAACATTGATTTACGTGCTGCAAATCCTAAGTTAAATTCTGTATTTGGAAAAGATAGATCTTCAACATTAGCATCAACAGGATTAGGAGCAGTTCGATCTTTTGGTTGTCGAATAATCTGATTTCTACTGTCAGGGTGGTCAGAAGTATCCTTGACAAACATCATTGATGGACCAGCTGATCTTGAATAATCGTCGCTGTATCTTGCAAGGCCTAGTATTGTTGTAGCAACATCAACGTCTTTCTGGATTGATTCAATATTTTTTCCATCAATCATGTATGTAGCGCTGTCAAATAACGCCATAATACCATTATTAACAAAACCAATCCTAACATCAGCGACGTATTCGATATTATCTTCCCTTATAATTTCACCTTCAAATTCGATAAATGCTTCAGCGGGTAAGAAATATCTACTTGTATCCTGAACCTGTAGTTCGATTCGTCCACGCTGATCTGGTATTCGTGCGTCATAAGAATAATACTGATAATCACGCACAGACTCATCTTTGAGAACTGGTGCGTCCATGTCAAACGCGGGGTCAGATATGCGCTTAAACATCTTTATTATTATCGTCTTCGTCTAACACGAAGACCACTTCCTGCTATCAGACTAGCGGTTATATTTTTTTTCTTTTTCCGACATTGGTACATCAGCCAACTCTGCTAGTTTTTGATTAGCGACTTGATTTATTATTTTACTGACATTTGCTGGCATCACTTCAGTGCTAGCCAATTTCACAGGTTGAGGTCGGGCCGCTTGTGGTCTGCGTATTAATCGTGATAGTCTATCTTTGATTGCTGAGAATGCTTTGCTAGCAATATTACCAACAGCGCCTATACCTTTTTCACGAACAACATCAATAGCTTTCATTCCTAGCTGCTTTGTAATCGGTATTGCTTTTGGGGCTATTCTTCTAAACAGACCCTGAACAACATCACCTAGTCCATCTCCGTAGGTCGCTTTGTATACTGGTAATCGTGAGTTTATTACCCTGACCATGGTAGGTCCACGTTGAGTACCATGCACGATCATTTTGTTATTAAATGACTTTATCACTAATTGTATCTAATCACTGTGGTAATCATCGGCGATTTCATTAATGAGAGACCGATATACATTAATATCCATGATACCGCTTGTAAATAATCGTTTGCAAATATCAGCTGCTTCATTAATGATTTCTGGGGAATTATTACCAGCTCGTTTTCCTCCAATGAGGATTTCTAGTCGATCAACATCAGCAAGGACATTATTGGGACAAGTAATAAGGCCACTTCCTAAACCACTTCCAGTTGCGCCAGGGTCGTCTCGAAATTCTTCTTCTTTCTCTTCACTTGGTTTAGGTGGTTTCTTTTTACTTGGTTTCGGTGGTGTTTTTGGTGATTCTGGATAGTCACGAAGTGATTGCTCAAATGGTTTTGGTGTTTTTTGTTTTTGTAATTGTTTTATTTTTTCTTGTCGTTCTTGTTCTCGTTGTTTTCGTTGTTCTCGTTGTCGTTGTATTTCTTGTTGTCGTTGTAGTATCTTGTGTTGTTGTAGTAGTGGTTGCAGTTGTGGTACTGGTTGTTGTAGTGATGGTAATTTAAGATGTGGTGATGATACTGGTGATAATTCAAATTGTGGTGGTTGTGATAATCGTTTGCTTTGTTCAACCTCTTCTACATATCTATTTAAAACCTCACCAAAACTGTTAAAATCCTTAATATCTTCATTAGATCTGATTTCTGGAATACCAGTAGCGACGCGATATACATCCTTGATCCAATTGGCAGAGTTTAATGATTTAATATATTCTGGTTTTACATATTTTTTCTTTCATAATATCCATACGCGGCAATATCAAATAATTGGGTTGGATCCCTGATAGCAGCAATACCTTCAGGCGTAAATTTATCTATTATATTAGTTCTTGGTCTTTTAAGTTTTGGTTGTGGTGGTGGTTGTGGTGCTTGTGGTGGTGGTTGAGCTGCTTGAATATGACCAGCAATATCAGCAGGCAATGTTACAAGAGCTCGTTGTGTTGCCTCAGTGGCTGTAACAATTTTCTTCGTTGGTTCGGCAATCGGTTTAAATAATTTTTCTGTACCTTCTGTAAATTCCACCTGAGACTCCTGACGCGATTGTAGTTGTTGCTTAACAGAATCACGAACAGGTAGATATTTTTTAAATTGCCTCTAATCGCTCTCGAGCTAATTTAGCTGAGTGTGGTTCTCCAATACTCATTATTGATAATATTTATACTTGCTGTTTAATTTATAGCAGCAGAGAGGGTGGACGACATACGCGTAGTGACCAGATTGTGAAAAAATCAGAAAAAGTCTGGTCAATTAGAGAAATTTTTACTGTTAAGCCAAAAACTTTTTTTTCAGCCTTCGTAGGAACCCTTAAATTTCAAAAATAAGGTCTCAAAAAAGTTGTAGGGTCCACCCTCTCTGCTGCTTAGGATGGCCTGATGTTCCTCCAGACCAAAAATCAAATGGAATTCCAGAACCAACCAAAAATGAATTTCTCACAACGGAAAAAAAAATTCATTAAGATCCAGAATATCGAAATGAATATCCATGGTCTTATATAACATTTGACTTTAATCCAAGCAACGATGAATATTACTTTACTGATTTCGACGGTCAAAGGATCCCTAAGATAACTAGATCAGCATTTAATGTTATCAGAGACGCCAGGACGCAGATTGAGAGAGATATTGTTGATGAAGAATTTTTTAAAGAATTTTTAGATCTTCTTAAGCCTGAATACGATAAAAAAAACTTAATTATTTAAGAAGTTTATTCATTTCATTATCTCAACATTATAGCGATGGTGTAAACAATCAGATAATCTAGTCAATAAAACATTTAAATAGGATCCTATTTGATTTATACATCGCCAATTGAAGTATTATAAACGTTGCGACTAAAGTCGATAGAAATATTTACACATATCCAGAACTTAAGCAATTATTTCTTGATCATTACAAAATAACAGAAAAAGATTTACAAATATTTATAATACCAAATTTAAATAACGCTGAAATAAAAAAACAACTCAACGATGTCATTGATGAATATTTCCCTAAAATACATGCAGCGTGGATAAAAATAACCCCACCACCGGTTATTCTTAAACATAACAACGATCCATACGGTGGAGGCCGTCATATATCGCCAGGCATTGTTAATATAACATCAACGATCGCAGTCAATCTAGTATGTAATATAATTGATGGCTGCTATCAAGTAGACCTTGAGAAATCTAGCCAGGCCCAGCAAGGTTATATATTATATACATTCTCACCTAAAGTGCCTCCCGGGTGGTTAATTGTATCTGAACCAATTAACCACGTTTATCTACGTGTACATAATCCGTTATTGTCGAAAATAAATTTCAAACTTACTGACCAGACAGGATACATTTTGGATCTACGAGGAGAATCACTTAATATTAATTTGTACATACGCTCGTAGAACGTCTGAGTAAATAATCAGGGGGAAAAAATAATCAGATGGGTAAATAGGTACTCTAATTCATAAAATTATTAAAAAAACATAAAATGTGCTGGGGTTTTTTGCCCTCAAAAAATCAGAAATTGGACAGAAAAACATAAAATGTGCTTGGTTTTTTACCCTAGATAAATCAGAAAAATAAGTAAAATTTAATTTTTTTCAGAAATATATTATAAAATCTTTTTTTTCTCTTAAATAACGTTAATTTGATAAATATGTTTTGGCGGGTTCAATTCTTATTGCACATGTAATAAAGCGAGATAACTCTGTTATTTTTCTCTGCAGAGTAAATTAAACGATTATTTCCCTTACTACTACGTTCGATTTACAGACAACGAACACATCTTGTTTTTCGTTAATTATTTAGTGATTTATTTGTTTTCTGTAAGCAATTAGCTGTTAGTGAATCAGTAATTTGTAACAGAGAGGGATATTGATGCATCTTTTAACTCTGATAACCTTAAATTCACATCAGTTTTATATACCAAGTACGTAGAGTTATTTTTAGCTCTAACACATGTATTTTGACCTTAACGAACGATACTTGCGGAATCGGCACAATCATTATATATGAAAATGTGCCATTTCCGCAAGCACAAATACCATGTGTGGAAACTATACATTCATTATATTATTATATGAAAATGTATAGTTTCCACAAGCACAAATATCATATGTGGAATCAGCACATTCATTATATTATTATATGAAAATGTGCCGATTCCACAAGCACTTATATACCAAGTACGTAGAGTTATTTTTAGCTCTAACACATGTATTTTGACCTTAACGAACGATAACTCATACAGAAAATGTAATGTGCGATTATTTTATTTATTTTGAAAAATTGAAGTAAATTCACGCTACAATTCTACATTCTATTAGTAATACAAGTCCTATGAGACAGCGCAAATATTTTATATACTTAAATTTAACTGTATTATTGATAAGAGAACGGTGGCCGAAGTGGTAAGGCGATTGGACGTAGATCGAAGTTCTGCAGACTCTCGCGTGTTCGAGTCTCCAAAAATGCTAAAGATATATTATCTTGCATTTGGCGACTGATGCTATTTAATTGGGGGAACCCGGAGAATTTCCTCGAAATCCACAACAGACAAAATACACTCTCCTACCATACACCCTTGTGGTGGGTGTACTTTTTGCACTCCCCGGGGTTTTGTATGGGGCGAGAGTGTACGAAATCTGTTGGACGTAGACAAGATTCCCCCGTCATCACCATTTGTATATATTTCATAACCATACAATATATGTTTGTACCGTCCATAATCAAATCAAAATCATAAACCATTTGTATATATTTCATAACCATACAATATATATTTGTGTCGTCCATAATCAAATCAAAATCATAAACCATTTGTATATATTTCATAACCATACAATATATGTTTGTGCCGTCCACAAAAACTGTCCCCCATGGGGGACTACTACTTTTGTAAATATTTTTTATTTTAAAAAAATTAATATATATATAATGAACTATGAAAACATTAATGATATTATTTCTGCTATTGAAAAACTAAAACATGACGGAATAAAGATATCTGATAATCTTGATCCTCAGAAAATTATGTGTGATTTTGAATCATTACAGCAACGAAAATTTGAAAATAAATACACTTTACCTTCCAATTACAGATTCGTGAAATCGATTTATCAGTCTATGTTAGAATCTTTGGCAATGGTAAACGACACACAGGTAAAGCTATTTGCATCTCTTGCACGTTCAATCGAAAATATCAGATCCGAACTATCTCGTAAATACGAAAGAAAAAAGATTATGGGCAATCGTATAATGCAATTGAGAAAGATTATGTTATATGATTCTGTCAAAAGTGACACTGAGAGCAGCGACAGTGAAGGTGGACCTATAACTGTGGTGATTGCTAAACAAAAGCCTTGGCAAAATTGACAGTCGAAATATAATACAGTAAAAATTTATTGTTTTGAAGAGTTATTTGACGGATTCAAATATTATCTGCTGGTTGTATTTTATTGAATATGCAGATTTGTATGTTTTATTTGCGACAAATTGTACCGATCGTGGATGTATGCTAAAATATTTGCCTGCTGCATTTATTGATGGGAAAGTTATTTCTTGGCCTGTTTCTGCATTTATGGATTTAATAGCTCTCTTTACGAATACTTTACACGCTCCTGTATTTCCACGTCTAGAATTCTGACTCTGTGTGGTAACTTGCAGGTTAGATAAATGATTATTCTGGGGATTCCCATCAAAGTGGTCAACTACAAGTCCGTTTTTAATCAATCCAAAATAACATTCAAACATGAACCTATGTGAGAAATAATTTTTACCTCTACCAACACTGAATCTAAAATAACCAAATTTATCAAGACTACCGACTGGTTTTTTTCATCGGCAGTTCCTGATCACGCCATCACGAGACGCTTCATAATTTTTGATGATCGGATGTGCTATAAATTCGTTTTGCTCCATTTATATAATAATATTATTTATCTAAATCATTATTTTGAAATCTGGCCAGATAATCCATTGCGGTTTTTATAGGGGATTTACCTGACAATGTCAAGATATTATTATTTTTTTTTTGTCATAATAACGTTTCAGTTCTCTATATTTTTTACCGCCGCATTTTACACACAACTGAGTTTTTCCTCTGACTCCAATACCACACCGAACACATGGTTTTGGTCCTATACTTCCATGTTTGATACCCTGCATGTGATTTCCGCAGTATTCGTTTACACATGGTTTATCACAATAAGAGATATGTCCAAGTTTAAGCCAAACGCACTTATTCCTTGTTTGAATCATTATATATATACTAAAATTCAATTTAAATATTTGTCTTAATTATAATAATGGAGGAATTATCCGAAGTTGAACCTTCCGCCGTCTCGGCGGGATCTAGATTTGATCTTGACAGACTACCAGAATATAAATTTAGTGTTTCGATGCAAGATCTAGCTTTAACGAATGCGGATATAACTAAACGTATCCGTGAAGCCAAAAAGGAATTTCGTGACGATGGTGCTGCTCATGTGTGGTCAACATTCAGAATCGGAAATACCGTTAATATGATGAATGACAAACGAGGAAAAGTAATTATTAACCACCTTGATAATCAAAAATATTTTATTTTAATAAAATTTATTGTAAGTACAGATGACGATATTTGGATTATTCGTGATAAGCGTGATCCAGTACATGTACAGTCGGGAAATAATATTGTTCTCTTAAATAATAAATCCAAACCTGGAATACTGACTGGTATTGATAAGCCATATTATGAACGAGTATATCCTGTGACTGCTGTTGTCTATGCAATATATCCGCTGAATGATAAAACTGACGTTAAGGATCTCAAACCGATGAGAGTGTCGAGAATAAACTGTGTAGCTGAACGAGTTACAGAACATTTTACAAATGCGATACGTGGTAATGGCTTAACAGATTTACGACGTAAAAAAATAAATACATGGGCAGAAACAGTTAAAGATACTGGAGCATCTATTAAAGATGTTGCTGAGCTGGGAAAGCTATTAAAATTTCCAATAACAGTGAGGACATTAACAGGAGAGATTTTGTATAAATCAAAATATGAATCAAGAGGAGCTTCGATAGATATCGTTGATCATAATGCACATGCATGGACTAATGCTGTAACAATATTTCCACGAGACAACGGTTAAATTTTATGGTGGTCATATATTTGATTTTATCAGAAATATCAGTAAAAGTGACCCTGTGTCTGTTTGGTTATTTCAAAGTTCAGAACATGATTACGATCAATTTGTACGGCCTAATGGTAATATTTATCGCACAGAATCTCTTCATGAAGAAATGAGAAATCTTGCGCTGAAATATACTTTTGACGATATCAAGGCTGGAGAATTATTAAATAATTGTTTTACCGTACCATCGGTTGCTGCCCATTTCGCTCAGGAGAAAAATTCATGGAAACCGACACGATCGGAATTTCTTGAAGACGTCCAGAAAAGCTGTATAGAATATGGGCACGGTGGATTATGGAATACCAAATACGACTATAGTGACGTTATCTCAGTTGATATGGTAGCGTGTTATCCTGGGAGTTTTCATGGATATGGAGAATGTTCTAAATACTTTAAGAGATTTGGACATCCATCACATGAGATGACCAGAGTTGCGATAAACTGACCCTTACCAGATTTTGACTTAACCGGATTTGCCTATATAGAATCATTCGAGTTCGCAGAAGATCTCCATGCTATTAACTATGTTTGGTTTGGGAGACATTTTTCAGAAAAATGTTGGGTTCCAATAGTACTATTGCGATATATGCTTGATGCTGGAATTTTAATATCGTTGAGAGTAAATGAAGCAATTATATCGTATAGTCCACAGAAGCAAGTTTGGTTACCAGAGTCTGTCGATGATGCCAGGAAAGAATTTCTTGATCTTGACGAAGATGACCGTAAATGCAGGGACGAACATGATGAAAAACTTGCAAAAGATCTTGGTAGAAAGATAATCGGTAAGTTTACTCAAGGTAGTTCATACGATTATAAACGACACTGTACAAGATTGATTATGGACGATGCTGTACTAGATTTTATAATCGCTGATACAACGGAAAAAAACACATTTATAAGCCGATGTAATGCTTATTTATCAGATGGAACCAAACTAGGTACGATTGCGAGCTATATTGATGGCGACTCACCGCAATTTACTCATTTAAGATCTTCGATGCTAGCTTATGTTTCGATAAATCTATTGTCGATGATAAATAGATTTCCTCGTTACGCTGTCAAGGTTGCTACGGATTCATTTTATATACATAAAAAATATAAGGATTTATTAAAACCGCTACTCGGTAATGGTGAATGGGGAACATGGAGGATAAAGCAAGAAAATATACTTAGTTATTCTGAATCTGCCGACGTTGAAATTAAGGAAATATATTACAAAAATAATAATCAAGTATCAAAGTCATCTGCACCATCTGTATACGATCCTGTGGCTAGACATAAGACTGTTTATCTTAATGGATGCGGTGGTTCAGGTAAAACAACTCGTGCGATTAAATTATTCATGAATAATAATTCAGATATAATTGTTTTGACACCTACACATAAATTAGCCAGGGAAATAAAAGAACGAGGAGTAAAATCATGTACATATCATAGTTTCTTTAGATGGTGCGGAGACACATGGACTCCTGAACGAATGGGTGAGAAATATATACCTAAGTATATTATATGGGACGAGGTAGACACGGTGTCGTTAGAAATATTAAAAATATTCCTTGAATGGTTATTGACAAAGAATACTGCTGTGATAATGTGTGGCGATCATGGTCAACCACCACCCTTTGTTGGACAATCTCCACATGAATGGCTGAAGAATAATGTAGATTATTATGAAGAAATAAATGATGACCATAGAGCCATTGATGAACCGCTGAAAGAACTTAAAAGATTAATCAGACTACAGCCAGATAAAATACAATGTGAGATAATGCGTAAAGTAATTCCAGAAACTAATATGAATGATTTTTTGAATTTATGGAGACCTGCTGATTTGATAGTTGCAAGTAGAAAGATAGTTCGTGATGAACTACAGGAGAAATTATTTCTGTTACAGAAAGAAAAGTTTTCAGCTCTACCTGTACCTTTGTGTTATCGCCCAGCAGATACTCGAGGACAAAATATTGAAGTTGAAATTCCTGGTGCCTTGGTTCCACCAAGGATACAAAATCTTGTAGTGAATGATATTGTTTTGGTTGCTGTTGATGTTGTTGAGAGTGCATTGAGCATGGATAAATCTCCATGGACGTTAGGATACGCTATAACGATCCATTCTTCACAGGGGTTAACTATCTCTGATACAAATATCTGGATTGTAGATGATCGGATCGAATGGTCGAATTTAGTCTATCTCGCAGTATCTCGTGTCAGAAGAATATCTCAACTGCATAGGGTTATTATAAATTTTACAGAAAATAATCTCAAACTGTTAATAATGACATAATAAGAAAACAACTATCTGGTTATAAACAATGTGACAAAAAAATAATCGTGATTTTGATATCGATACTGAATTTATTATAACACTAAAACAACGACAGAATAATCATTGTGCAAGCTGTAACTGTAATATGTTGTGGCAATATTCGAATAATAATCCAAGACAATTTACCGTAGACAGAATTAATAGTGATCTTGGTCATATACGTGATAATGTGATGCTAACCTGTCTTGAATGTAATCGATGTAGAGGTTCTGGTTATGTAATTGTATGTGGTGGTAATTGTGTATCCGCAGGAATTAGTTGTAATTGTTCACGCACAAATCCACGTTGAGGGGCTGTAGAATCTAGTCTGTAGATTGGAGGTCTACCAGTGGATCTAACCACGCTAGAAATTGTATGTGTAGTCACGCCCCAGACAGGATCAGTTGCTCTTTTTCTACCACCTTCAAGTTCACCAGGTTCATATAAATATCTTACAGTTACATTACCTAATACTGGTTGTTCACGGCGTTGTCCGTTATCGCTACGGGGTATATATTTTTTTGTAATCGCATTAGAAGGTTTCATGGAAGTTGAACGAGTAATTTCATTATTTAATGCAGCTATCACATTTGGTAACCTTGCAACCCATTCACGAGATCGCTCACCGGACTTAAAGTCAATAGATATTTCCTTTGCGTATTGATATCCAAATAACCGCCCAGCAAATGTTCGATTAAATCGTTCAACGATTGCCTGATCACGATGAATTTCAGTATGTCCTCGTCTGATTTTAACGTTATGTCGCTTCATCAATGATGATACTGCACCAAGAAATTCTTTGCCAGGATCAACCTGTAATAGCTGTGGCCATCGTAGACCACCACGTTGATAAATTCGTTCAAACGCAGATGCAACCTCAGATGCTGTCTTTGTTGATAATGGTTCCGCTTCTTTATATCAACGACAGTTAATGCTTATTTGTATGTGCTTGATTTTCGTCCACGTGTTTTAATGGTATCGTGCGGTAAAAACAAAATATTTGCTTGATGAACTTCATTAGGGACGCTGACATCAAAATGTGCGTATTGAATTTTTTTTAGGTGGACGTAGATAGATTTGCCATATTGCCTGTCGTGCTAACCACGCTGCAGCAACAACGCGTGAGACTTTTGCTGCTTCAGCAAGTTTAGTAATCGCTGCTTTGCCTCTCCAATATCCTCTCGGGGAATAATAAATGGATTCCATTATAATAGTTATATAATTAATTACCAGCCCCTAGCATTATTTTACCTTTCATGGCAGTTTTTACTAGAAAACTAGCGAGTTTTTCTCTGAGAGATTTATTAGGTATAGAATTTAACGCATGAATCAATTTCACATCTGTGAGATGTCGTTGTTGTAAATCCTTACTTTTATACGCAACATCATGAACATGACATGCTTGATCAATCTTATTTACTGGATGCTCTCCTGGTCTTGGTTGATCTTGATCATCAAGTCGGATATCAAGTCGAGTTCCAGGACCACAATAATTATATCCAGGAAGGTGTTTCTCACCGGGGTATTTAGCCCATGGAACTCCTGGCAATTTCCCTAATGAAGCGGCTATATCATCACCTGACACTTTGTGTCCGGAGATAAATTTATATTTTTGTGTGCCACATTTTACACATTTACCTGTAATTGCACGTCTTTTATTTTTTGTTGTTATTGTTGTTAATTCAGCAGTGGGTGTAGATGCTCTGCATCGAACACAATATAAACTCATATTATTTATTATATGGATATAATTGATTTCTCAGCGACACGAAAACAAGAACCAGTAAAGCACCATCCAGCGCTTCCGAATTCTATCAGAATGATTATAATAGGTCCATCTGGATCTGGTAAAACACAATTATTACTTAATCTGATAATGAGGTGGATGAAGTGGGTTAAATTATATTTAGTGGCACCATCTGTAGATGATCAAAGATGTTATGAAGTACTTAAAGATTTTAATCAAAATGCAAAATTATTGAATGAAGATGAAAACGATATTGTTGATTTTATCACCGATATTGATGAAGCCCCATCCGTAGATGACTTAGATGGATTCATTAATAATCTCGTAGTATATGATGATGTGAAGCTGGACAGACAATCAAATCCAGCTAGAATATTTTTTCGAGGTAGGCATAAAAATACTGACGTGATTTATGTTACACAACGATATACGCAAATACCTAAGGTAATCAGAGATAACTGTAATATTTTGGTTGTGTTTAATGGAGTGGATAATTATACTTTACAGAATATTTATTTATACTTGGTGTTCAGGAGACATGGATATGATTAAATTTAAAAACTTCTTTTCAAAAGCACAAGCTGTTTCGTTCGGATTTATAACAATAAATCTACATGACCCAAGATCCAGATATCGTATAGGTCTGGATAAAATCTTTGGTTAATTTATAGCAGCAGAGGGTGAATTGTTTAGATATATACTCTTCTAGGTACATCTTAATTTTCTACAGATCTTCTTTATTCGTTCTGCTTCTTCGATCGCCTTGTATTTTTCTCGCTCTTGCTCATCACGTTGTTTCCGCTCGTTTATTATTTTTTGGTCTTCTTCAAAGTCAACCACGACAGGAGTTATTTTAGCATAATTATGTAAATATTCACGTACAGTTGGAGGATTATCTTTGATAAAACCTCGCCGTGGAGTCCGATTTCGATAATAATATATTAACGCGCTGTACTTGTTACCACCACACGCTGCACAAATAACAGACCGTGATGCTAATCCACGTCCAATACAGATTTGCAGTCCTGGAGATTTCTTCACAAGTCGATTATGAGGAGCGCAGTATTCTCCACGACATCGTTTATTGCAGACTGCAGATGTCTTTAACAACCACTTGCAGTTGTTCATTATAATATGTTCATTTGTTAAATTGTAAATTCACAAGAGACATTTGTTAGCAGCAGAGGAGGTCCTACCTCGAAGTTGTTCTCGTTGTTTGCGTTAGTTGACGAGAACAAGTATAAAGAATAGCAGTTTTTTTTTCTCATAGTTGGGACAAAAGTATGTGCGAAACCCAAATGGTCTGTTCACCTCCTCTGCTGCTACTAAAAACAATATTAGAAGGGTAGGTAAAGGAAAGCTAACAATGTATTACCTTTATCAAGTTCTATATTGTGATTTGGCAGTGATGATGCATTTAAAAAAAACAACAACATAGGTTTAAAGTTTTCTTGCATGCTCTGTTATTTTACATGATTGTGTTTATGCATTATAAATGCCTATGGACAGGTGCTAAGAAATACAGCTTCTGTTATTTCAGCAAATCCTTCTCCATAACGATGTCCGTGAGTGTTAATAGTGACGTGTAATGGTGCTTTATACTGAGCTATATTCCAATGAGAGTCCACAATAGAGCCATAAACACAAATTTGGTTTAATAGCACTATATGTACAATATGCTTGATTCTCATTCAACCTGGAAATGGCATTGAAACCTGAGATCACACTATGAAAGCCGGAATATTACATCAAAATGCTGTAATTTACTTCCATGAGAAGATATGGGCTTCCCATTTTGGCGTGCCACTTCAACTCAAAACCAACCCCCTTCCATACCCCATCTGACGTATACTGACCTTTCAGTCAATGAATAGAGATAATAATTTTCAGGCTTAAAGGATCAATTATCCTCGCATGGATTTGCTTTAACTAATCCGACCTATCACAGATTGCTTTGATAATTATCACGCAACTCCTACGACACAGTTCATGACCACTTCAAATTCTGGGGTAAGACTGGGAGTGGTCCCAGGATGTATATAACAATTTTAGACTTTTGAGACAGTCCCCGTGTGTTTAAATATGAGGAATATGTGGGTATTCATAAATGTAATATATCTCCCAATTAATGAGACCAACATGTATAAGAATTGGTGTGTGTGTGTGTGTGTGTGTGTGTGTGTGTGTGTGTGTTTTCACTTACCTCATTATTAACATAGCCCCTCCCCTCGGTCGTGCCTTGAGGGCATACAGTTTGTGGCCACTGGGCTACAGCTTAGAAACAAATGAGATACTCGCACTATAACTGTGCACACACGAAATGTGCGTGAAGAGACCATTTCAGATATGCACATGCTTTTGTGCCCATCCGTATTGAAAAGGTCTTAGCCCTCGTGTCATAAGATAAAAGATATTGAGATCCCCACCATATGACCATGCATAATTGGGTTCAAGCAACCAGGCAAGAGGAGCAAAACTTCACTTCGTCTTATTTAGCTGGCTGAGACGATGGCTAAGTTGTTCGCTTTTTTTGGGTTTAGTTTTGTAAACTGACCACATCAAATTTCTTAACTTGAGAATCTAGTATCTTTTTCAGCTATTATTGTTTAACGATTACATGAATATATTTTTAAATAAGGTGTTGTGTTGTACTTGAAATTTAGGTGAATCGTGTACACCTCCCATAGTTACTTCACAGCAACGTAGACAGTGAAATACCAATAGTCGGCTAGGAAGCAGAGCTAGCCATCCATGTCAGTAGGCACGTGGGTTCAAGGGAAGTAGAATAGCTAAAATACGGCCCGGATGGCAACTGTATTGAGTTGCATCAAGCTGTTCAGCACACCTTGTTTTTCAAAATTATCTCCTATGGAAAGAGCTTGCGTTTTTACTCTAAGCACCACTTTGTGTCAAAAATGTTCTTCGGACCTGAAAAACCGTGTATAAATTTGGGGTTGGGGTGCATAAACCTCTTTTGCTATCAACTTCCATTGATTTGTCAGGTCACACGAGTGTTATTCTTATATTTCGTTTTATTATAGTTTTCCAAAATATTGGCCTCTTTGACCATACTTGTGCATTTTATTTGTTTTGTTACATTAGGCAGAAAGCGTTGCGTTACATTTTTGTATAAAAAGTGTTATTTGCCCCCTTATCCGAATCAAGTGAGCAAATTCAGCATATACTCTCCGTGCAATGAGGCTTAACAAGTTTTCGCAGTATGTTTGAGAGATCCGCGTGGTCCATATAAATAGCACGTGGGTTTATTTGCTGAGATAATTGCTTTATAATACGATTAATTTACTGATTTTGATATGGGTTTGTAAAAGTCCTTACGATGAAATATACAACTTTTGAAATGTGAACAATTTAGATCTGAATGGCAACACTTGAAAGTTAATTGTTTCCCATGGATAACTGAAGCATACGATATTTGTATCGGGACAGGAGTTAGATATTCTAATCCCTTAAAAACAAACAAACATCCCTCATAAAAACCCCAAAACAACAAGCACAAAAACAAAATAAGTAAAAATAGTACAAAAACCTGACGAAACGTCAACGTCGATCTTTGCTCACATTAGTGTACAATCTGCATATTCATAAAGGAAATGATAATCGTTTAAATATTAAATCCACGAGAGCAGGAAGGGGGCACGACATGGTTTGCTCTCAATGAATCGCAATTTAGAATATTTCATTTTCGTCTAAATCGTGCTAATAAAACGGAAGCTCGGAGGCTAAATAGCTGGTGACTGAAATGAGACTCTTGGTTACATTATTTATTGACGGAAAATTAAATAGATATGCAGTTTCATGTGCGCAGATGCTGATATAAATGTAAAATATGTTTATGCACTCTAATTAAAATAATCATATGTTATGCATAACCTTGCATATCCTACGCGTAAATAAAACAATCAGTTTGAAAACGAAAACCTCGCTATAATGGTGTGTTGACCAATTGGAATTTCAAGATTAGATTTCAGTTTGACCCGACATGCTATTTACTCTGAACGTTGATTTTACAACACACACACACACACACACACACACACACACACACACACACAGTGGCGAATAGACATAAACAGCGAGGCAACTTCTTCACATTCATTCAGCGTTTTAGATTCATATAACAGCCAGACATTTGGATTCCAATTTCCTCGAAGTGCAGCTTCCCATGTAATCGATTGGAAAGTTCTTAGCGATGAAACCTTTTGTATTCCATGCCATTATACGCATTGATATGTGTCTCCCTTATATGTAACGAAAACTGTCTTTTTTCAGTATCGTCTTCTGACAAATTGATTCTGCGAAAAAGCTCAATAATCTACAATAATTAATTTGTGTCTCTGAACGGATGCTTTTGTTTGTGGATTAACACTAGATTCCTCATTTTAAATGCCAGGTATATTGTATTATATAGTCCTGTGTCAATATACTTAATAATCCCCTCAGCTTAAATGCCAGGTATATTTTATTATTTAGTACTGTGTAAGTATATTTAAACAATCCCGTCCCAAGCTAAAGTATTAGCTGCCATTGGTAATGGGTAATTGTATATTGGACTTGACCTTGTCCGAAATCAAGTTCATTTGCTACTTGACCTGAATCATTGAGTTTTCTTTTTAAAAAAATTCTGTAAACAATTAATACATAGCTAAATATTTTCCCTGTGAGTATGGATAACTATTAGGATTATTATCTTTGAATGATTCAAGGACATTGTATTTGCTACATTTTATATTATCATGTTAGTGATAGACTTTTTAATTACAACTGAGATTTTATCTAGCAAACATTCGGAACCTTCTAGAAGGTTATTTTCCATTAGGTTATATTATTTTTGTTTTTAGAAAATGCTAATTGTGACCTGAGGTCAAGAAGAGGACTATATAACCTTATTATTCATTCATACTTTAAGATCTGAGCAGAATCAATTGTATTATTGTTGCTTCCAGTAGTTTGATTTTGGGCTGGAATTTTATTTATTCGAATTTCTTATTCACCGGAAATAAAGAGTGCTCATCTGAAATAATATTCTTGAAAACAGAGAATTGAACTTATGGTGAAATTTCAAATAAGGATATATTCTTGGATTGTATTTTTATGATCCAACAAAAAACTGTTGGCACATCACCACTATTCAGGCCACCACAGGCACATTAAAACTTCCAGAGTTGACTTTAGTTTGGATTTCCACTAAAGTTTATTCTGAACTATAATCATTAGGACTTGAGCCTTTAATTCTAGGATTATTTGTGATTTAATTCGCCATAACGTAAATTCTTTTTTTTTTTACATTTTCACTTTGACTTCTGGAGAAATAAATTATTTTTTGAATATTACAAAGCTTGTTGCTTCTCACTCTTTATCATTACTTATTTTAAGATCATACAGTCCTAATAATATATACAATTTGTTAAAATACATAAATATGTATGTTTATGTATCAATAGGGAAAAGAAATCCACCGCACAAGACAATGTAGGCACCAAGCAATTGGCCATTTTAGAGGAATGGGTAGATTAAAGAGTGGTTTTATATCTTGGAATATGATTCTTTATTGGTCTGTACAATATTTTGGAAAAAAATCGCCATAGTTTCACTTTGTAAGTCATCACACTTTCTCGTGCTTTGGTTGTTCCGTGTTTTTTTGAATGAGCATATTACACATATGCTGGAAAAGCACTGATTAACGAATATGTTTTTTTTTTTTTTTTTTTTTTTAATTACAATTTATATGATAGAAAGTTTAAGACTGTTCAAAAATTCAATTTCCTCCAGATTGATTCGAACAGTAGTGTTGTTGGCAAAACAGAATAACGCATGTTCTCTTTAATTGTTATTTAATTCATTTAGCTTTGGAAGGCAAATTAGTTAGAGAATATATCTTATATAAAACAGATGAACAGGGTATTGTCAACAACAATTATTTTAATTTTATACTTTTCATCTCCTTTTATATACAAGTAGTATGTAACTGGGAATTCGCCCCACTGGCCCACATTGCGATCTTTCCACCCGTCCCCGTCTCTATCCACCAAGAAAATTTCGCCCCTATGTGAGTGTTGTCTGTTATTCACTTTAGATTTTGACAGTACTCACGCAATCATCCACATGATTCAGTCATGATGGGTTGAGTCTCGCCCGGATGGAAATGCCCGCAAGGAGGGTCAGTGTGGGCAAACAACGGCCTTACATATTATTTACTCTAGTCTGCAGTGATTGTAGAAACGACAAAAAAAAAAAAAAAAAAAAAAAATCCTGCAGATGGATGTACTCAGACAGGCAACTCTGGTACCGATCAATATGCACACTGCCAAGCCTAGTACAAGGAATGAATGTATGTACACATAGCGGCCTCTGATGTGTATTGATTGTCTCCACAGTGTGTTATAGTCTCTATAACCATCGGTTATATGTACTTTGATAATGCTGTACTGGCAAACGAGGAAAATATAACTGAGCTGTGAAAATGCTCGTATTGAAGAAATGTTCGAGGCTGTTTATATACAAATGTTGAGTGGTGACGAAACTATTGATTCACAAAGTATACTTAGGAAATTTATGGAAATTTTTAATTAAGGCATAAAACTTACATCACAATGGAATGTCAAAACATATGAGAGAAAATCTGAGGTCGCTGTATCATTTGAATGCATAATACAGGTTCACTAAAGAAGCACAAAAGATGTTGTACGAATTTGCCGAAACCAAACTCTTAGCACATTGGTAAGTTGATGAATCTGGGAGTGACCTTATTAATGGAAGGAAAAAAGCTCGGGCAGATTTTTGAAGCAAATAAAACTAAAATGAATCTGTGGAATATCGTGCATAAAAGAGTACACCCTCAAAAGAAACATAATAGCTAGCCCACTTCATGTGAAGCAAGTGACGTTTTTGATGAGGTCAGTGGCGAGGATATTCAAGAGCATGATAATTAAACTAATACTTTGGGGCCATAAGTATAAAAATGCAAAGAGTATTGTGAATTGAAGTACCACGCGCACCAAGACGCATGCCAAGATATCACAAAAGAGAAACAGTTTTACCCACCAACTCGACAAGAGAAATTTTTGTACGAGGTAATATACGACGTTGCAGAGTTGAGGCAGCGTGAACACCGATAACAATTTTTAGAAGGTATTGATAAAAGCAATGAAGTTAAAAGATCTCAGGGAAATTTACCCGCGTTATTGGATACCAGCGCATGTAGTTTTGTACATGCCAATTTCACATAATACTCAGAGACGAGTCATTTGAGCTTGCTCGATCTGAACACAAGATGGATGCGATTTTATCCGAGTTTAGAGACCTTTTTAATGAAGACAAAAACAATGTGGTATTTTATATAAGAATACCATTTCATTGGGACGCGACAAATGCAAAGCTGCCTGCCTTAGAAAACACAAACCCTATGGAAGAACATGCGATTGTGAGTTCCTTTAAACACATGAGCAAATATACTGTGATGGCCTAGTGGCACGACCCTGCCTCAAATGTTTCATCGGAGTTGAATAACGTTATCAGCTTTGCTAGCCTTTTGGATCTCATCGTGGGTACTAAAGAGCGCGAAGAAACAAATCAAAACCCCAAACACTTATGGCTGCACATGCACAAACAGATACCACAACAACAACAGCAAAACAACAATAAAACAGAAATAGATGAAATTATTACCCGCATTGAAGCGATTGCGGTTTCTGATCCTGACAAAATAAAATTAAAAAAAAAAAAATAAAAATAAAAAAATAATGCAACAAACCATCGACAAATTTCCCCTACTCGAAAGACACTTCACCCTTTCCTTAGTACAATCATGCCTGCTGTGTCACAGCTAAAACAGCTAGCACGGCAGCATGGAATATACATACTAAGTCCTATGAGAAAAGCAGACATACTTGAATTATTAAAAACCATATTTGTACTGAATTAACAAATTTCACGACTACCACCACCACCACCACCAGCTGTCACTGCAACTGCAGCATCAACAACCAACAAAATAAGTAGGGCAATTTGCACGTGAGCATAATATCCGAATAACCAGAGGCGCAAGAAAAGCCTACTTCCTTGCGATACTAGACGAGTGTGAACAAAACTGTAGTCTCACATCTGCGGCTGAGTATCTTCGTGTGAAAACACCAATCACATGCGCCGACACAGCAAGTATAAGATTAGAAATATTCGTGTAGACGTTGCATGCATGTATTTAACACTCTAGAACTGCTCGCCAGTCACGACCTTTATTGAGGTGGTAGCAGTGAAACAACACAGCGCACAATCATGCCTGAGCCTCGTAAAAACAGTCAAATATATTGCAAAACAGCGAAAGATGAAAGTCTCATCTAATGTTTCAGTAGAAAGCTCTGCTTTCACAGAAGCTAATCCAGCATTGATAATATCGATCGAACTGAGCAAAATTGCAGAACAAATCCAATGCTGGTTCTGTTATGTTGTGCTTCAAAAACAGAGCCCCCAGTCCTTCCCTTGCATAGAATGCAAGCTCACAAAACACAGATAAGTTATTTCTCAGATCGTTCGAAGTCACAGCGAAATGGATTCGACAGCAGCTCAATTCACTTGCAGACGCAATTTTGGCGGATGATAACATTAATGAGTTCGCAGCAGCCACTCGTTGCTGGATTTGTGAAAAGCTTTTACTTCCAGTGATACCATAGTTTATGATCACCGCCATATCACTGGCGCGTACAGAGGTGCCGCACACAACAAAACAAACATTCCTGTGTCGATTCATAACCTGCTTGGGTACAATAACCACTTGATCATGCAAGCACTGAAAATTATTAGATGATTTTGGGGAAAAAATATGATTTTGGAAAAGTAAAAGATTGAGAAAAGCGAGGATTTTTCCGTCATCGATTTTTACGCACAAGCAACATGTAAATCATCCAAGCACGGTGATGGAACCGTGTTTCCAGACTCAGTTTGGGCACTCATCATTGGCCGTGCTTGATCCGGTAAAACACAACGGTTGCTAAATATGTTTGAACGATGGATAACCTGGGATCGTTTGTACATGATTGCAAAGTCGGCTGATGATCAATTCTGTTATCATGTGTTCAAAGATATTTACAGAAAGTTGAGCAACAAAAGATCGTTGGAAAGTGGTAACAATGTTTCCATTGATTTCATTTCCACGACTGATGAAGCCCTTGCCGTTGACGATTTGGATGTAAATAAAAACAATCATGCGGTGTATGAAGAGGTAATGCTTGAAAATAAAGTCAATTCCGCACAAATATTTTCACAAGCCCGACACAGTAACACGGACGTAATTTATCTAACTCAACGATACTTTTGGCCCATGTGTAACATGCAGATATTTCATGGCATTGACATGCATGGTCTTGGAAACATAAATTGGACTTGGTGTGCCACGGACCATTGGGATCAATATTGTGACATGTTTACGCGGATTACCTAGGACCCGAAAGGTTTTCTCACGATTGATTTAATTGTGTCGGACAAGGATGTATCAATTTAACCATCAAAATCCAAATCATTTAAAATGTCCGGAAGTGATGTCAAAGGAAATTGAACAGCAAGAATTAATTCAAAAAGTAATAGAAGGCAGCAACAATGTCAAAAATATGTTACAGTCGCGACAGACTATATGAGAAGGTCTCACAGCGGGGTTGAACAAACATTTACGCCGCTGATTAAACCAACAAAAGAAATTGAAAAAGCCACCAGAGTAACCGTACAACAGGTGGCATCTCTTACTGGAACAGAAACAGTTCCTAGTCCAGTTCGTAAGATAGCCAAACGTACCAAAGCTATCAGGAAAGCCACAAAAGCAACTACAGAGACTATCTCGCATTTACCAGAGGCGATTGAGGAAGTAGAAGAAGACGTAGAAGAACGTGGTGAGGCCCAGGGTATGTTCGCCAAACGCACCGATGAACTTGATGAAGACGTTAGAGAGGCACTTGTCAGGATACCAAACGTGCCACATGAATACAAGTCAGAGTTGAAACACTCCCTCAATTTGTTAACGAAGTAGCTCCCCAGGCAATTTGTTAAAATCCTGTGCTTGTCGCTTTTAGTAGACCTCCCAACTAGAAAGACTATATGATACACACGATAAATACGTGCCTAAATGGTATTCAGGGAGCTTACTGGAAAGAAACAATGTACTGGTTGGTACTCGGTGGGCTCATTTTGTGCAAACGTATAATGCATTTAGAGAAGGAAAAACAGGAGAAGGTGAAGCGTTTTGGATAGAATTTTCGCAAATACGACCACCACAAAAACCTCAACTAATTCCTGAACATACAGAAGAAGAAGAACTTGAACAGGAACAAACATTTGCACTTGCGCAAGGACAATTTGGCAAATGGCTAATGAAACATTTTCACCTCAATTTCGCTCAGAAGAAGAAAAGGACGAGTGGATAACCCATCAAGTATAAGAGTATGAAAAATTTAAAGGTCTTGGACAGTAGGTAATAAAACCCAAAAAGGGAAACAGTCTAACCCAATCTGAAACAGCTCAATTACCTTTTGGAGTTTATCGAAAATATATGAAAGTAGTTATAGCCACGATCGTATCAACGACATATGACACCATCACCTCCACTAACACTTGTACCAGGAATAAAGCGAAATAGGATGAAAAAGAAGTTGTGAAATTAGTATATCAACAAGAAAAGAAAGGAAGCGGCTTTGATGAACTGTACAATCCTAACGACCATGCGGATCGATTGGAAATACTTGTGGGATCAATTCGTGAGGGCAACAATGCAACCGAAGTTATCGATGAGGCCACATCGATATGACAGCGGTTGCTCACCAATCAACTTGTTTTCCTAAAGCAATGCTTTCTAAACGAAAGTTTGGGAAACAGCGTTTGTAACACTATGTGTTTTACTTAAGTGTATGTGGCTAAATTGGATTTAGTTAAATCAGGTCCTTGTATAGAATCTGGTACTGATCCGACATCACAAGTTTGCTATCCAGAAGATGACTGAGGATGTCCACCATCTCGTTATCGATTTCCACTCCGACATTTCCAGCTTGTTTGAAAGCGATCAGTAATTTTAACCGCGAGATGACCTCGGATGGATTTTTGTAGTAGCAGATGTGAGCAACGGAGATGCCAGAAACTCGGTTTAATCCGCCGCGTATGTTTCTGGTGTCGGAAACTCTGCCGCCGAGACGTTCTCATTTACGCGGTCCTTCTTCATAGTCACGTCTGCTCGCTGCAGCCTGTAACTCTTCAATTATTTTTTCATGACATTTTATGCCGGTGCGATAGACTTTCTCTCATTTTTTCTCCTCAGCGTTGTAGTTTTTTAACTTATCAAGTAGGTGACTCATGTATTTTTTTCTCGCCCTCGTCCTTGTTATGCTGAATCGACGAGCCGTACTTGTGGCTGATATAACCTAACATGTCACGTGCAGCTACCACGCTGAAGTAATTACCCTTGGCTGATGATCCTAACACCACGTAATTCTGTATCACTGGAAGTTTTTACTTACAAAATCCTGCTGCGATTTTTTGCTTAAGTAAGTAAGCACTGTCAAACTGATGTAGGATTTTAAATCAAGTGAGACCTGTGAAGTCTTATACTTCTCATAGTTTGCTTTCTTTCTCAAGATCCTGTTTTTGAATCATTTTAATCTTTTCTTCCTATTTTTCCAGCGACTCAAGACTGGCTTCGGTTTTATTTTCTCTTCTTCCATCTTTTTTAGTGACGCTGTTGTTTCTTTCTCTTTCTGTTTCAATTTTTAGTTCGGCCTTCCTGGCTTTTCACTTTCGTTCTGCTTCTGCTCGTTTCATCATCGCGGCGATGTCACTTTCTGGAGTTGCTGGCGTTAACTCTTCCAGCAGTATCCTGTGTCGATATGAGCGTATCAAGCAACTGATCCTGCTTTGCATCGTATGTCGTTTTCGCTCTGTCGAGCTTAGTCAGGATCGGCTTGAACGGTTCCCCTGCGACATCTCGTTGAAACGTCTGCTGGTCTATCTTGTCCTTGAGGACACGCTGACGTAACGCCGCCCGCTGTTCGACAAACATTTTGAGGATATCCTCACGTTGACTACCATTGGTGATCTTTCCGAATGGAATGGTGCTGTCAACTTTGCTCACGATGATGATATACTAACCAGATATGTTAAATTGGTTTTGCGGCAAGTAAAACTCATCAAAGCCTTTTCGATATAGCTCCTGGATCGTCTCTGCGTCGCGATGAAACGTCATAAAATTGTGCTTGGATGACGACGTCGCAGCGGTGTAGTAGCCTTTGAATTCTTTCATGGTAATGCCACTGCAATGGTATCTCACGATCGCGTCAATATCTCTGCTGTCGAGTCCGGAAAACAGTATGAATAGTGGAAACACAATGATATCAAATTGTCTTATATTTCAGTTGGACGTATGCGACAACAACAGCTCAGAGAAGCCATAGACAAGTATTTTATTGTATTTAAATTTTGTAACGATAGATAATTGACACGGCTGACAAAATCCAGCGAAGGAATTGTTCACGCGATTTATCCTGGAACTGTATCTGAACATCGCTGAGACATTAAACGAGGACGATTTGCACGAAAGGAAGATGATGACGCGCACAAGAAAGATCACGACTGCATGGATAAAAAAAGTATCCAAAACGAGATTTCACGGTAACCGAGAACTGCGCGCTGCCATTGGCAAAATAAATGTTTTTTTTAGCATGCCGGATTCGAGTTAGAGCACGTGGAGATGATCATGGAAGTGATGATGCTCGACGATGCAGTTATTCCTGAACCATCAGTTTCAGAACCGGCGGCAGAACAACCAGATTTTGAAAACAACAAGGGCATGAAAGCACTTTTTAACGTGATCAAGTATAACGTGCATGGAAAAATCGATCCAGATATCGCTGTGTCGTCATATACGTATTTGGAATTTTTTTTACACTGGCTGAAATTGAACAAGAAACTGAGCAGTGTTTTTAAGAAAGGAAGTGTGCTTCCACAAGGAAACTTTGTCAATGCTCCAAAGGGATCTCAATGACTTCTGGATAATATTAATGATCGAGAAAAATATCGATAAAAAATATTGGAGTCAGTCGGCTTCCAGGAAGAGAGAAGTTATGTTTCCAGCGAGAAAAGACATTGAAAAAGTAAATCTCAACGTGGAAAAAATTGCCCTGACTTAGTATTACAGTTACAAATATCATTGAAAAGTACCCTATACCCTATTCTTATGTTTCGACCACCACAATGCTGTCGCTGTAGTTGGCCTCGAATGCCTTCTTGGCAACCCAGGCATGGTTTAAGTTCTTTACTTCCCTTCGCGATGAGAGATTTATGCTGTGCGCAATACTCTCCAATGCAGGCTCTATTACGCTTCTCCGTGCTGCCCAGATGTAATCACGCGCAGTTGTTGGCTCCACACAGAGGCATTTTATACCAAGCAATTAAAGAAACAGTCAGTCGAGTATATATATATATATATATATATATATATATATATATATATATATATATATATATATATACCTATCAGCTCACAAATTTGTCAATACCAATAGAGCAAATAATTCTGCATGAAGTAGTGGCAGATCCAGGAAAAGATTTTATCCTGCGACATCATTTTGATAGTTTTCTCACTGACATTGTTCGGTCGCTGCATAAGGTAGGCTCTGGAAAATAAAGCTGGCGTATCTAAGATCGAATGCATCTCTGCAGGAGTTGATCGAAGGGGTCAGAGAAGCCATAACTGCGATACCAACAAGCGCCAGACGTCGTAAGTTCGTAAGCGAGTACAAAGCGCTGACGGGACGAGAAATCATTATCACGGATCAGTACATGACGCAACTGCGAGACAAGTACAAAGAGCTCACTGGAAAAACTGCTAAACCCTAAAAAATTCTTCGACATCAGAATGAGATCATGAGTCGATCGATGAAAAACTACCCAAAATCGAGAAACAAGCCATTCATCAGCAAAACGATAAGATCACGCGAAAGACAAAGGTTTTCTTCGTAAACTCAGTCATCTCTGATGACCTCAGCAATGTTTCCACCACCAAGATGAACCGAAAAAGCATATGGAGGCGCCGACAAAGGATTCATTTACGATTATCAGCACCTACTTCAACAAGAAGTGGATATGGACCTTCTTCAGCGCAGTCTAAAACCTACCGTTGATGCAGAACTACGAATACTCACGGCCATCAAACCCGGAGTAGCTCTCAATGTTCATTTTGTGAGAGCCACCGATCAAATGAGCATCGACGCGTGGATCAAATCGAAATCGCTGATCGTTTATTGCAGCCTCATGTAAGCTATTCTCTCAGCGTTACATGCAGCAGAGGACAATATCGATCTCATCTCTGACTACAAGCCGTATTTCAGCGACATAAAAACCATTGGGATCAACTTTCCCGTGGCAGTCAAAGATGTGCCTAAGCTTGAAGCTCTCAGCGATGACTCTCCATCAACGTGTTTTTATTCGAAAAGAAAGTGGGCGATAAACAATGTACCGCATGCTGGTATCCAAAACAGCCTCACAATGCAGCATCAATCTATTTTATTACCAAAACCATTTCGTGTACATCAAAGGCTTTAGCCGACTATGCCAATCACAATACAGGAAGCATAAAAATCATGGATATTTATGTTATCGTTGCTTACAATGCTTTCCGCAGCAGCAAAAACTACATGATCACGCCACGTCGGGATACTGTCAAGAACTACAAACTGTTCAGACGTCTCGCGAAGGAATACTAGAGTTCGAAACAACCACAAAAAATACGGACAGACGTTTCATATCGTCTTTGACTCGGAAGCTATCCTTGAAAAATTACAAGGACCATCATCTGACCCCGACGATTTTCTCATTGTATCGACAGCATCGCGGCGAGGATTGCATAGTATATTTTTTAGCAGCTCGTGTCTGAGTACAAACGCATCACCGACATCCGAAAAATCCAGCAACGATGATTCCATTCAACCACAACAACTGCGACAGCACAAAGCAGCACAGCAATGCCACATCTGCGATGAATATTTTAAGCCGCACGATAAAAAAGTCACAGTTGATTGCCATGTTACCAGACGTTATCGAGGAGCGGCTCCCGATGATCCAGACTTCGTACCGGTGATCGCACATAATCTACGAGGGTATGATCGACATTTCATCGTCGCAGCACTCAGTCATCCTCGCGTCAAACAACTCCTTGCCGATGTTGGAAGCAAATCAAATGTATCCCCAACAATTTCGAAAAGTACATGTGCTCGATTGGACCTTTCTGATTCATCGATATCTTCCAGTTGATGTTAGTGTCGCTGGACGAACCCGCTAAAACATGTCCAACCTTTACTCACCTCGTTGAAGCCGATCCTGAAAAATTAAAACTACTCCAACAAAAAGGAATTTATCACTACGAGTACATCGATGAGTGGTCTTTTCCTCCTCAAGATGCCTTTTACTCACACTTACATCTCTCAGACATCACCGACGATGAATACCAGCAAGCGAGCGATGTGTGGAACACCTCATGCCAAACCCTCTGAGATTATCCCGACCTGTACATGAAGACGGATGTGCTCCACCTCGCGGACGTATTCGACAATTTCAGACAATCCGGCCTGAATAATTAAAAACTCGATCCGCTTTAGTATTTCTCAGCGCCAGGTCTCTCATTCGATGCACACCTCAAGACGAGTCAAGTCAAACTCGAACTCTTTACCGATCCTGACATGTTTATGTTTACCGAGCGAATGATTCGCGAAGAAATATCCGTTGTTACAGAAAACCATTCCATCGGCAACAACAAATATATGTCATCGTACGATTACACAATACCATCCACGTACTTCCTCTACATCCGCGGACAATCTCTATCGTAGGCGATGTCACAACCACTTCCCGTTGGAGATTTTCACTGAATCACGGACAACAATTCCTCGAGGAAAGACAAGCTGGCTACGAAGATGTTTGGGAACAATTTCCTGAACCCAATCTTGGATATCCACAAAACCAAGTACAGGTTACACCATCGACTGCCCGAACAAGCTCTCCAACGCGGACTCGTTCTCGACATAGTTCATCGCCTGCTAAAGTTTAAACAGTCACCGTAGATGAAAAACTACATCGACTTCAGCACAGCACAACGAATCAAAGCCAATACAGACTTCGGTAAAAAATTTCTCAAAACACATGAACAATAGCATGTTCGGAAAAACCATGGAAAACATCGAACATCGAAAGAAAATCGAAATCGTCAATGATATGCGACGACGAGATAAACTTGTCGCCAATGATGCCTTCCTACACATGAAAATATTCGATGAAGAACTCGTCGCTGTCGAATCCAGAAAAACCAATCTCGAGCTGGACAAACCCGTCTACGTCCGAGCAGCGGTTCTTAATTTCTCCAAAATGCTCATGTATCAATTCCATTACGACTTCATCAAAAAGTTATACGGAAACAAAGCCACGCTGGTCATGACTGACACAGACTCGCTCGTGTACAAAACTGACACCGACCACGTCTACGCCGACCTATATCAACATTGGGAACTGTTCGATCTCTGCCATTATCCACGAGACAGCTCATTCCACTGCGACAACAATAAAAAGGCACTTGGAAATTTCAAAGATTAAACTCATGGTGTACCCATCATGGAGTTCACTGGACTTCGATCCAAAATGTACTGCATCACACTCGAAGATAGTACCGTCTTGAAAAGAGCCAAATGATTTTAAAAAAACCTGTCACTGGACACATCACCACGATCGATCACTACAGGCAATCATTACGAGGACATCTACAATTCTACTCCATGAGAACATTCCGATCACATCAGCACAAATTTCCACAACAATCATCAACAAAAAAGGACTATGCCCATTCGATGATAAACGAAACTCGCGAGATGGCATTAATCCACTCATACAAGGACACTTCAAAGCTGTATAATAGCCAACAAAATGTGGTCCAGAACCCCCAGAGGCAGTCAACACAGTAGTATAATCCACTTTATCAAAAAAGTGGTCCAGAACCCTTTTTTTTCATCAAAGGGACTGTCAAGAAAAAACGTGGTCCCGAACCACCATATAGCATCCAAAACACCATAAAGATCAACTTCATAAAAGTGGTCCAGATTCCCTATTTTACTATACTACTTAGACATGCCTGAGTACATTCCTCTGCAGGATTTTATGTCGTTTCTACAATCACTGCAGACCAGAGTAAGTAGTATGAACGGCCGGTGTTTTTTCCCACTGGCCCTCTTAGCGGGTATTTCCATCCGAACGAGACTCTACCCATTATGATTGAATCACGTGGGTGCTTGCGTGAGTACGGTCAAAATTAAAAGTGAAAAACAGACAACGCTCACATAGGAACTAAATTGTCGTGGTGGGTAGAGACGAGGACGGATGGAAAGACCGCAAGTGGGCCAATGAGGCAAAAACCCATTCCATCCTAGTAACCATATACAACTGAAATGCATATTTGCATTATTAGAAAGTAAATTACAATAGTCCAGTTTTGAAAGTACTAAGAAACACATGAGTTATTTAGTGGCATCAATGGAAAGAAACTTGCGAATGGAGCTGATGCGTTTCAGCTCCAGATGTGCAGCCTTGTATATGTGACACCGAGGTTTCGTATTGACTGAGCAAATTTAATGTTGGCATTGCTGATACATATTGTTTGAGGTAAATGATGTGAATGAAAAAGTCTTTGCGTGGTGATCAGGATGGCTTCCGTTTTGTCATCATTCATTTACAGCTTGTTTCATGTCATCCATGATTTCACTTCGGAAATGCACCTCTCTATCCCTTAGATGGTAGCCTCAACTTCAGCTGGGTAGCTAGAGTTTTAGATTTGAGTGTCATCAGCGTACAATTGGTGAGACACCGGATATAGGTCTCTGAAACGTGAGAACGGCTGAGTGTATAGAATGCTGCGAACGGGTCGAGAACAGAACCTTGTGGAACACCAAGATATAGATCAACTGGGCTGGAGTGTTTTCCATTTACATACACAGTTTGTGTCCTGATGACTAAGTAGGACCTGAAACATAGTAAGGCTGTATCGCGAGTACCAATAAATGCTGGAGACAGTGTAGCAATATATCATGGTCTATTGTGTCAAATGATGCAGACAAGTCAAGGAGGGCGAGGAGTGTAATCTTTCCACTATTAAAAGCAGAGAGAAAGTCTTTAACTAATTCTCAGAAGGGCACATCCAATATCATGGCGTGGACGATATGCAGACTGTACATTGCTATAAAGACTATTTGAATTCAGATGAGACTTAAGTTGGGATAGAAAAGCCTTTTCGACGATTTTTTTAAATGAATGAGAGGTTAGAAACGGCGGTAGTTCTTTAAATCGTTACGGTCAAGCGTCATTTTCTCAAAAGAGGTTTTACAATAGCAGTTTTGAAACGCGATGGGAATTCTCCGGATGAGAGAAAAGTATTGATAACATCGGTTAGTGAAGGCAATATTAAATCTAGGCACTCAGGCAGCGGTGAATAGGATCGAGTTCACATGACTTCGGGCGCTGTTCATCACAATTGTGTATACCAAATCCAGAGACAGTTTTAAATGATGTTAAAGGTTGCCGTGTATATTCTATATTACAAATGTATCGTGATGATGAGTCAGTTGAAAGTTTGTCGTCAAGCTTATGTCTAATAGATTGAACTTTGTCACGGAAGAAGTTTGCAAACAGGTTCGGAAGGTCGACAGGAAAGAAAGTCCCTGGAAGTGGTGTACATTTATTCCTTGGCATTTGCTTGTTCGTAATTTCGAAGAGCTCTTTGCAGCTGGAACTTTCAATGATCTTAGTACTGTAGTAGGCTGCATGACCAATGTTTCTAACATTCTTCTTAGCAGCTTCTTCGATGTGGTCATGAATAGTGAGACTGGTGGATAGCTAAATCCTCGCAGCCTTACGGCATACTCTATTAGCAGTGCGAAGCTGGTCCCTAACACTTCTATACCATGGAGAACACTTGTGAATAGTTGCTCCACACTTGGTTTATGGGACATGTTGGTTAAGCAATAAACGCAAGCACTTGTCAAGTTGTACTGCTGCAGGAGGTAACGAAGTTGTTAGGTTTGCTTGGATGTCATGCATTTGTTGGGTTCTATTTATTCTACGGAGGTTTCTCTTTGTAGTAAAGAGAGATGGAGGATTATGAACTGATATGTTTAGATGGCATATGACGTAGAGGTGATCTGATGCAAATTTGTGGGACACCAATGAAGTCTTTAGAATATTATCATCAAGTCTATGAAGAATCCAGTCTAAACTATGACCATGTTTATGGGTGGGTTAGATAACAGACTGTTTGAGATTTGAAAATGTGAATAGAGTCTATGAGTTTTGATGTATATGTTTCCATGGCAATCAAAGTGACAGTTGAAATCTCCAGTAATAACATGGTTGCCATCTATCGAATTTCCATACTCCAGGAGGTTAGAAAACTGAGAGTGATTCAGTCAGCTTGTATTTTCTTCTAGGAGGAGGGCGGCAGAGGCAGAAAAAATGTACTGCCCTTTTATCCATTGTGAATGAGGTTTGCATCAGTTCAAATGATTTGTGCTCAAAATTAAAAGTTGCAGAGTAGTTAAGACAGTGAATTATGGAGTTCTTTGCTATGACAGAAATTCTCACTCCGTGGGAACGACTTGATGGAGTAACCTGAGGGTGTTAGATGTACACACTTTGGCTCATCACACACCTCGATTTTTTTCTGATTTATTTTTTAAAATATTAAAAATTTTACTAACGTCTTTCAAAACCGTATCGTTTCCTTGATACTGAAATAGCTGGATTAGTACAAACAAACTCAGGTATTTTGTTTTGGCTTGAAGACTGTATGATTTCCAATGTGTAAAGTCTCGCAATAGTGCGGAACTGCCATGTTTGAAAAAATGGCCTGGTTTCATCATCACTACTACTTACGTAAAATAAATTTGTACATAGACAAAAATACAAAACTGTAATATATTTCATTATATGAATCACATTATAATTTGCAATCAAGCATGTCGCAATACTCATCTACATAGTTTGTGTGTCTCTTATAAGCGAAAAATATTAGGTATTCCTTCTGAAGGTTGCAGCAACGGAGGCGACGTCAGCAATTCTACTTGTGTTAAAATCCTGCGTCAACATTTTGAAAGTCAAATTTTTTCCACATCAGTGCCTATATGCAACTGAAACTTTTAAATTAGGATGGCTATTTGTTCAAAGTTTGTATCCTGATATGCTAGGCGTCCTATCTGCGTTAGCAGAACGCACTTGACGTCATAGTAAACAACGTTGATGTTATATGTACATTGTTTGTAAAGTCACAAATTGTTTACGTCACTTGTATTAAAATTAAACTTTAAATAGTATAACTTCCTCTAAAGTTTGATCCCTGATGTATACTGCGAGTTCCCACCTGCGTAAGCGATAACTGGTGTCATTATAATGCCGTTCTAATATGAGACACTGAATTTGACGGAACCCACGTATTCTTTATTGTAATGTGAAGGTCTTTGACAGGAGAAAACACATACTGTTTTATATGGATGAAAATAATTATAGAAAGGTAATTTTAAAAAATGTAAAATTACGCAAATCTTGTTTTGACAGATTTAAACTGTGAAACATAAACAACAAAAAATCGAAGCTATATTGTACATGTTTGCTCTATGTTAAGTACTTACATTCACTCCTAATCTTCCATGTTATTTTTCCAGTGATGGTAACAATGATGCTGCTACATATGGTATTATACTACAACGTAAACACATAAAAGACAATATTTGTTGTTTTTTTTTTGTTTTTTTTTAAAAAATATAAACATTCTACCGTCTTCTTCAACAGTAGGATCCTTACGATAGGATAAGTACGATTTCTCAAAACAAAATATGCTGGACCCTTCAAAACAAGATTTGCATTAGATTGTCAAAATACGCAGTCACATACTACAAAAGCAAGCAGATTGTTAATATCCGATTTGGATTATCGATGTGACATTTTGCGCATGTTGAAGGTAATGATATGTTCTGCTCATAAAGAAGTTTTCTTTCCTCACAGTGCAAATACCACAGCAACCCGAAATTGTTTCTTCACAGTAATATGGTTCATATTTGATTCCTATTATTTAAAGAACAGCAGCGGTGTTGCAACCCGCTAAATATGAAATTTTGGGAAATTGTTTAGAAATGGCGGAGAAAGAGCGTCTCCTATATTTAATGAATTTGAACGTGTCTTTGTCGATTAAAAGCACACGTCTTGCTGTTGGTAATTCTTGTACACGTGGGACTCTACATTTAGCCATTGAAACCTGGTAATGATAGTAAAACACGGGCGTCAAGCACAAGCACATGGAAACTATAATTTTTTACATATCCGCTAGGTCAGCTTTACTTTATCCTGAATATGGTGCGATGTTTGCAATACCTCCAGCCTCTATGCTAAGCTAAACTTCCATTTAAATGTATGAAAGTATTAACACTTGCAGCGGACATCAACAAGCTAGCTGCTTTATTGCTCTGAATGAAAAAATAGTGCTTTTTTGTCTTTTTCTGTATGTTTGCTTGTTTTCTGAGGAATATTTCACTGTTTTCTGCCTTGAAACAATATGAAATAGAGACTTCTACTTATTCAGTGTCATGAAAATATTAAGTGAATTCGGAACTGCCTCTACATGGAACGTGCTTCATTTTCTTCAAAACGTGTGTTTCGTGTTTTTCTAATCCAGTCTTACCACGTTCTTCTTGTGGCTTTGAATACTCTCCATACAAATATCTAATAGCACTCCATCGACTTTGAATCGTGGTTGAACGTTTGTTTTGTTATTCAACTGTAGCGGCAAAATCATACAGGGTGTTTGCACTGTCTTCTAATGGTCTGTATCACTCTGAAGTATGGTTCCTGTCATTTCATTTCCGCAAAATAAACTAGGATGAATCTGAAATAAGTGGACCTCAAAAAAGTTTGAAATACTGTCATTAAATTGAATGTAAATAAAGAGTTACTATTACTGATTAGATAAAAGGATATTGTGCAAACTTGAGGAATTTTACCATAGTAATTAAAGCTACCATTGTGTTCAAACTTTCTTAAGTATATCCTCTATTTCTATCTAAGATAATGCTCATGAATGCCTTCCACTATATGTCTTGTTTCCAAATGAAATAATGAGTAAATGTTGCAAATCATTCACGGAAGACTTTAACTGTTTCATCAAAATGTCACGGTATTTCCTCAATTTCTTTCTGCAAAAGGCTTTCAAAACAGACCTATAATTTCTTCCGCTGAAATTTTGATGGTTTTATATCTTTCAACAGCTTTTTATGCCTCGACGTTTTCATTAAAACAAGTAATACAAAAGGATTTCGTTATCTTCATTGGCATCAGTGTCAATATATTTTTCGAAACTGCTGTAAAAACTTGATTTTGAAATCGAAAACTGAAGTAAGGACGGGTTCGAACAGTGCTTCTAAAATTTTTATTTCTTCGATTTCGTTCAAAAAGGCATATATATTTTAAATTGAAGCATGAGTTATTACAAAACGTTTCTTGTCCCGTGCTGACTAAGTATTCTGTTAATCCAATTTAGGCGAATGAATGTAATTTCGTTCTGTTGTAGACTTCAAAGTCCCTATCGTTTCAAGCTTCATATTTCTTCTTATATTTCTTAAAATCGAAATATTGATTGAAACTGTAGTTAGAGTATGTTGGGTCCTTTTCGCAGACGGTAAGTCTTATTCGCGAAAGAGTCCCCGTTTGCTGAAAGAACCTTTAAACGTTCATCATTAAAACGATATGTTAAATGCTATGGAACATGAATTATTACACATTATAATTTCATTTGCGAAATAGAACGTTTGATTGCAACTGATAATAAAATTTAGTGAGTCCATTTCGCAAACAGGTAAGTCCTTTTCGCGAAAAGGATACCATTCGCTGAAAGGACCTTTTTCTTGAAATAATTTATATATAAAAAGATATACTAAATCCTATGAAGAATGAGTTATTACGCAATGTAATTTAATTTGTGAAATAGAAGTATTAATTAAAACTGAAAATCAAAATGTAGTCTGTCAATATATATAATTTTAAATGAACTTCTCGCCATCGAAGATAACTTTTCGTAACTTTTCGTGTAATTTCGCAACTTTTCGTACTGTACTCATATCGCCCCAACTGTCGATATAGATCTTTGCTTCGTAGTAAACCTGCAAGAGTAGTTAGGTTTATTTAAATAACTCACTCGTGTCGGAACTCAACAATTCAAAATAAAAGAAGAAAAAAGAGATAAAGAAATAAAAATAAACATATTGACGTTTATAGAGAACAACGTCTTTTTATGTGCTCCAACAACTTGTGTGATCGTACAACAATAACAAAATAAAACTCAGACATTTAAAGCCAATATGAATATAATTTTGTTTTTAAATATCTTTTATATCCTTCCTGACTGTTGGGCCATCAGTGTGATCCGTTCACTAGAAGAAAAGACCGCTCCAACCATTCATAATTAGTAGATGACTGGTTTAAATTATATAACAAATGTAGATAAAGCTGTCAAGGGTCGTGATCCGATTGCATGATATTGATAATTTCAACATGACATCATCCCTGGCATTCAACCAATCAAACACCGATATTTGACTCATTCGAGTAGGTGTTTGACTCAGTTATCGTTTTAGACCTTTATCTTTAATAGCGAAGAACATCCTTTTAGCTTGATAATTTTTGTTTTAACTAAATATTTATAACCAATAACATGTTGAAATGTTTTCTCAAAATGTTCCAATATTCATTCTGAGAAATTCTATGATGACGAAATTAGACACTTCTAAGGCGAGATGAAGGATAAGATCTGAGTAATCCACCTGTTTTACCCCTAGCGGAACCAAGTGTTAAGTATGTTGTAGCTCGTATCTCGAAATTAGCAATATCCTTGACATGCATAAACCCGGCATGTTGGCAGCTGTGAAACAGAAAGAGGGATCTCAGCATCTAAATTGTAAGAAATATGCATGATTTAACGCTAAAATATGTAAGTATGACAAATTTAAGCTGTTTATTATTTATGTATCAACCAATTAGAACAGTATTTATTACATAATTTAATGGAAGAATTGCAGAATTCAGTGAAATGCACTTTATCTCCTTTGAAGAGGTACCGTCAATGTTCTAATGCTTTTGCCGATGACCTATATTCGTATTGTACATGCTAACGATTAAAGCTAACCGCGTTTTAATCTGTATCGCCTTTATTATGAAAGTTGACACATACTAAAAGTAATTTATATTGTGAAGGCAGTGTTAAAATAACGCAAATAAGGTATCGACTATGCTTTTTATTTATACAGGTGATTGAAAATTCCAGCTAATAGTGACGTCAGTACAATAGTACAATGAGGCGTGAAGATATGATTGTATTGCACCTACGGTCATTTCCGTCATAACTCGGGATTATCCGGTGAGTGTGACAGTCCTGGTTTGTCACGCCAGATGCATGCGGTATGACTAGCGTAATACATTAGGCCTAGCAGCAAGACGATGACACAAAATATAGTGAAAGTTATGCAGGTCATGTGCGTGCAATTTGCTCAAATAAAAATAAATTTAATGGTTCGAAAATTTAATACTAAAACAGTTTAACTAAAGTCGATTCAGTTATTAATGTTGAATGCTCAGCACCTTAAATGCCGTCATAAGACTTCAAGACGAAAATTATTAATCACTACGGACTTTTACAATGGTATTCCGAGTTTCGTCGGACATAGACCAACAAGCAGATTAACTTTAATCCCTGTCATGACAGAATACTGTGTATGCATCGTCTGTTGACCATTTTTTTTTTAAAAATCCGGACGCATGCTTGGAAGGCAGGATCATCCCAAGGCAAGAGTAGCGTTTTGGGTATCGCGGTTGCAATTTGTTTTTCCATAGACCTCATTAATGTTTGGTGAAATAAATATACTTCCTATCCTACTTCAGGATGCGTATCACACGCTGAAACAGAACAATGTTAGATTATCAATTTGACAAGGACAGCACCAGGCACAGGGGTTTGTTACAAAGAAAATTAGGAGTATCCGTCCATGAATCAGAGGATTGGGGGGTGGTGTCTAACCTGTAATAATATTGTTACCAGGCACTCCATTGCATTTGAGATAACTTTGTTGGAAGTAATGGGTAAGAGTTGTCCAGTTAAACAACTGCATTTTGATTTATGTGTACCACATTTTAAAAATTCATAAAAATACAAAATATGATCTAGACATAAATTAACATAATCTCACATGTTGCCAAGAGACTCAACTTTTTTTTAAAGCCTAACAGAAAGTACAACTTATACATAATGCACCAATCACAGCTAGTTTTGTTGTTTATTTCTGAATGCAATGTTCCCTACACCTTACCTTAAGCTCCACCCACCTGGGGTTGTACAATTGGTACCATTATACCTATAGCTAACCTTAATTTTTTCAGTAATCTGTGAAGAGCTTGGGACTGTGCAAGTAACAAGTGTACTTAGTCTCGCTTGTCAAAAACAATTTTATAAGGTACCAAGCTGTGTCTTATATTAATGTGTATGTAATGGTCTTTGAACTATTTCAGCTGCTGATTTCATATTTGTGCTTTAAAACCAAACTACATTTTGGTAATAAAATGACTTGTTTTTACTAGGAGTTGTGTTTTATTAATATCAGCACTTACTGAACTTCACATGGGTGATATGGGATAAATTACATTATATCATATTATGTAATAACTAGGTCAAAGGTCAATGTACCAAATTGTATGTACCTCTTCTACTTCAAAAAGTACAATTCACCTAAAATAAAGAACTTTATATTTATTTGGTGGATGTAGAACTTAACATCAGAGACAGGTGGACATGACCCAATCTTATTATAAAGTATAAACTTTTAAAATTTTACACTGCAGATACAGGAGGTCACTAACCCCCAGTCCTCACACAAAGGTTAACCTACCCATCCGCTTTGTAACACAAACAGAAAGCTTCCCTCCTTTGTGTAGTGAATAAAATTGATGCAATAAGCCAGTCTTTCACCAAATATAGTAGATCATGGCTTCAAAGTGGTTATGTTGGATTTGGGGTGAAATTTGGGGAATACAGTACAGAAAAATGCCGAACATAAACAATAAGTATAGTAAGTCAGATGGAGTTAAAAACAGGAGGAAGGTGTATCTAAAAGGGAGATGTAGCTTACGAGAAAGGAATTAAAGGAGACAAAAGCAGCAATGAGAAAAATGAGAAGTGAAAGTGTGATGACCTTGCCTTGAACAAATATGTGGAGGCAGTGCCCCATAGGTCCAAGAACAGTCCGAAGGCACCTGTGCTATAACCTCCCTTACAGGCACCAAAATTTCAGTGAAGTGGTGTTCATTCCCATCTAATATAAAAGGGCGAATAATTTAGATAATATAGATGCATATAATGTATATTTTTTCTACATAAGAAATTAACAATAATGGGCTTCAGTTGGGCAAAAAATTACCTAAACCAAGCAAAACATACTTTATCAGTTTTTAAACTTGTAAACTTTACTGTAAGAAATTATTAAATTGCTTCTACTTACATTTGCATCAAGACTGAGGGCTAATATAATACTTCACAAATCTTCTGTTTATTTTCATAACCAATCACTGAAAATGTGAGTTTTTATTTCTTGAATTGTTATGTCTGGTGTAAGGGAGATAACTGAATGATATACATAAGGTGTGGTATTTTTATTTCCTCCAATATCTTATCCATGTAATGTAGATGAGTTCATGAACACATGTATTAACTTCAATGCAATTAAATTATCCAAAAATACATTATTGTTAAGTGAGAACCTAAAATTCAGGCTTCTGTATGTAGTGGAGACCTCAAGAGTGATGTAAGTTTGTTTTCTGAAATGAGTTGGCTGTTTTATTTCATATAGTTCATGTTGTCCACAATGCCAGCATGTGGAGTGCAGCCTTCCATAAACATGCAGATATGATCCCATGCCAATCTGGATTCTTGCGATGGGGTGCAAAGTTTGAGGAACAGTGTGGACTTGAATGGAAGGAATTGGCAATATGTGACTAATATGTTCAGCACTCAATAATGTTTGACCTAATATGGAAATTCCACAAGAACAGCTGGACAGAAAAATAAATAGAATTAATTGAAAGTCAATAGTAGGTTATAATTGGGCTTATACAAGTGTCAATAGGAAATGCTGACTTGAAGAAACTGCTCCTGTTAGTTGGTATTCCCAACTACTTCAACAAAAGGGAATGCAAGAGAACTTATCTAAATAAGCTGTATGAACAATTTCAAGGCAGGAAAGTGTACAAAAATGGACAATTAGAGCAGGACAATTAAAATCAAAGTGGGAAGGAATACAGTATCTTTAATAAATTACCTAAAATTACCCATACTGGAATATCCTGTATGATACAAGTGATCTATCTACAAGTGAACCTAGAGTGTTTTCTATCCTGGTTTATGACATGCCTTAAAACAAGATAGTTGGGCTGTTTTTATACATGATTTATCATGTTTTGCAGGTGAAATAGTCAATATTTGGCCACAATCAACTATATTATGTTTACATAACTTATTTTGTTGCATGTATGCCAATCTTGGAGCTGACTAGACAGACATAAAGCCATCATGCAATACATGTCTATGTCTGTCATAACTATAGTTATCAAACGCCCCCATCCAAAGTCAACTTGTGCTATTTTCTGAAGATTTCATACATTTTATTCTTAAAAACTGTCAATATTTGACCAAAAATGTTCAGCATCCATTTTTTTTCCTACATCAAGCTAGTACAGTTCATAAATGCCGCCCACATGTATGCGTTTCTATGGATACACTGTGAGGCTGTTCTTCCCTCTAGGTATCACGGTACCAATTGTTTTTCCATAGACCTCAATGCTAATGTTTTATGAAATAAATATATTTTCTATCCTACCTCAGCATGCATGTCACACACTGTCACAGAGAACAATGTTAGATTGTCAATTTGACAAGGACAGAACCAGGTACTCCATTGCATTTAAGAGAGATAACTCTGCTGGAACTAGACAGGGGTAAGAATTATCTAGTCACACCAGACACATTTTCAGTCACATGTACCACATTTGAAAAAATCAAAAAAAGATACAAAATGTGATCTAAATATGAATTACCATAATCTCGCATGTTGCCAAGAGACACAACTTTTTTTAAAGCCTAACAGAAAGTACAACTTGTACATAATGCACCAATCACAGCTAGTTTTGTTGTTTATTTCTGAATACAATGTTCCCAACACCTTAAGCTCCACCCACTTGGGGTTGTACAATTGGTACCATTATACCTATAGCCAACCTTAATTTTTTCAATAATCTGTGAATAGCTTGGGACTGTACAAGTAACAGGTGTAACTTAGTCTTGCATTAATGTTTATGTAATTGTCTTTGAACTATTTCATCTGCTGTTTTCATATTTGTGCTTTACTACCAAACTACGTTTTGGGAATAAAATGACTTGTTTTAACTAGGAGTTGTGTTTTATTAATATCAGCACTTATTGAACTTCACATGGGTGATATGGGATAAATTACATTATATCATATTATGTAATAACTAGGTCAAAGGTCAATGTACCAAATAGTCTGTACCTCTTCTATTTCAAAAAGTACAATTCCCCTAAAAAAAAGGACTTTATATTTGTTTGGTAGATGCAGAACTTAACATCAGAGACAGATGGACATGACTGAATCTTATTATAAAGTATAAGCTTTCAACACTTTACACTGTCTGCAGGTACACGAGGTCACTAACCCCCAGTCCTCACACAAAGGTCAACCTACCCATCTGCTTTGTAACACAAACAGAAAGCTTCCCTCCTTTGTGTAGTAATAAAATTGATGCAGTAAGCCAATCTGTCACCAATTATAGTAAATCACAGCTTCTGAACAGGTATGTGTGTATGTATGTATGTATGTATGTATGTGAGTGTGTGTACGTATGTATGCTATTCAGTAATACCATTGTAAATAGTATTAACTAAAAGCTGAAAATACTTCTGCTATTAATTACAATAATACTATTATTATCATTATTATTATTATTATTATTATTATTATTTAGCATATTTATGCAGCTCAGTACGGTTTGGATTTTAAATAAAATTATCATTCTCTCCATCTCAAATTTCTGACATGACTACTCTCTCAAATTTCTGCCATGATGGCAGCACAGTTTAACCTCTGCTCTTGCTCTGTCCCAAGCATTAGTCAGTTCCTACTGACATAGCCCTCGCTAGATGTGCTTCAAGCATTACTCTTACCTTGGGGCGATGCTGCCTTCCACACATGATGTGTCAGCAATTTAAATAAAGGTCAGTAGACAATGGATACACAGGTGTTCTGTCCTGACAGGGATTACTACAGAAAAAGTGAGTGTTCTGAAGGTTGTTGTTGTTGTTGTAGGGTTTAACACCATTATTCAGCAAAAGATAGACTATACATGGCAGCCAGTATAAATGGTGGTGGAAGAACCCGGGAAAATTCCAAGAAAGAACCACTGACCCACGAGAACCTACCGGCAAGCTTTCTTACATACCCACATTGGCTGAGCTCGAGACTCGAACCCACGCAGACAGAGGTGAGATGGTAGTGATCCGTAACGGTAAGCGCTTTAGACCACTCGGCCACTCTGGGCCGCCTCTGAAGGAGTTAATGCCTTAGGTAAAATGAAGAGGGATCTTACTTATCATCTGCATACAGAGGTCAGTCTAAATAAATATATTAATTAATAGTGAGAATATTTATTGGAAAGATTCATTATGTGATACTGTTTCGCTTGGTTGATCTCAGCTACCAGAAATGTTAGGAAAAGTGGAGATCTGCTTGTTGGCCTCAGACCCTTCCCACACCATTTTTTATATTTGGACATTTAGAGCACGTGTCAATGATGGTTTTTGTGGTATCATGTGACTACCGTATTGACATGTGCTTACTTGATGAACTTGGCTTTACAAAGTTTTCTGCAACAGCGACATGTTTCTGATCATTGTTCTAGGAAGAAATATGTTGAGAATTGTGTCCTTCCATTGTTTTACAAACAGGATGTGATTTTGATTTAACATTTTTGAAGTTTTGTACAGCAACATTGGAAAGGGGTTTATTGCTGATATAACATGACTATTGGACCTCTTTTGTCATGGACAAGTAGGTTGTGAGATTTGTGCAGTAATGTGACTAGCAATGTAAATGTTGACTACTAGGTAAAATTTCATTAACTGTACTTTCATCTCATCTTTCAGGAGATTATAAACATTATTATAGTACCCACAGTTTCTCAGAAAATAAATAATTTTCTACCAATTTCATGCATCGATGTAACATTGTTTAAGTTGGCTAGTCCTGCTGGTAAGTGGTTAACCTATGCCACTACCATCTAGTGGCAGCTAATTCCAACTTTTTGATTGGCATTTGACTCTGGCCCTACACCCGAACATGAATGTCCAAATAGCAAATTTTGGGTGGTAAGGGTCAGAGGAAACTTAGACAATTACAGTGGTATCCAGGTTCTAAACTGGGTCAAGAAAACATCAGGTTTATCATAAAAAACAGTAACTGGGTAGTATGTATTTGTTTTTAACATGTGCTGCATGTGACACCACTGCACATAACAGTCAATCCAGTTTATACTGCACCACACCGTTAGGTTAATCTCATCTGATTTTGGTTAACTGGAGTATTTTGTATCCTAACCACCACTTAATCTTTGATAACAAATTTATCCATTTGTACATAGCTTTCATTTTAAAGGTAAAATAATTTTGCAAGTTTGGCAATAAATATTATGTAATGGACATAGATCCATACTATAGTTGGGGGAAAATATATTGTCTTGATGGATGATGAACTAAAAACACTTTTTGGCTATGTAAAAATGATTGGTACTGTCAGGGTTCAGTGGTTAGGAATTTGTTTCCATATTTGCCTTTAATCTATAAATAAAACCTGGAAATTATGAACTGCAACTACATAAAATTAAAAAATTTTAATACAGACTGGTGTACAGTATAAACTAAACTGTGAGAACAAAAAGGTCAAATTTTGCAATATTTAATTCCAACAATATTTTATTTATTTACATTAGGGAAGTTATTTTAAATTCCATAGTGATTTTTCTTCATCCACACATGTTACAAAATGGTGTGAGAATATTGATTTCATCTCTGTTAGTTCATCTGTCTGCCCATTCATAAGTCTTGCCATCAATTGTGCCTTGTGGCTTTTTTCAATAAAAAAGTTTATATCTGTTTTCTTTTTCATTATAACTCAATATAACTCCCAGGCTTACCAAGCAATAATTAGATATTAGGAATAACTTGCACATTTATAGATAATTTTAAATTTAGAAACATTATATATATATATATATATATATATATATATATATATATATATATATATATATATATATATGTATTATATATATATATATATATATATATATATATATATATATATATATATAATCTATTTCATACTATATTATATTCTTCATATAATAAAAATTATTTTAAATAACAATTTATATCATTTAGGACTACTTTTGTGAAAATTAAACATGATTTGATTAGCCATATGCTCTCAAAGATTTCATAATATTTTCAATAATTATGCAACAAAAACATGGTCAAGATTTCTTGCTACTGGTGCTTATTACAAATGCAGCTTTAATACTGGTAACATTGACAGATATCATTTATATTAGGGGTTTGTCATGAACTTTATCGAGGAAATAAATGAATAACAACTGGCTTTTTATTTTAAATCTGAACATAAGCGTGGAAGCTAACACTAAAACATGGTCGATGCTTTTCAAATGCTCATCACAGTTACATGTTTTCAATGTGGCATTATCTCCTTTGGCACATAATCATCATTGTGTGTTATGCCTGAATTAAATTCAATTTCATATATTAACGAACTTTTACACAACCATTGGTAAGTTAATTCTAGCAAAATCTATGCAACTATGTCAAATGAACATTTGCATGTATTTTACCACCCCAACAAAAAGAAGCATGCCACATAGTTACAGTGTAAGCTGAGGATAGATACAGTGGTTAGGGTTGTAACTTAGGATTGGTTTCAGATCACATGAAGAAATGAAGTCATCACATGAAATAGAGAAAATTCAGTTGTCTTTGCAAATGATGACATAATCTTGAGTTAAGATTACATTTCTTTAAGAATTATTGGTTCTTGGAACAACTGACCCGAGACAGATTTTAAATCCAGTGAATTTAACCCAGACTGGAATAATTTGTCCTTTGAATTCTCTCCAGGCTATTGCTGATGTATGCACATCCCAACATTCCTATTCATTTTGATAAAAATATGAAATCAAGTCACAAAACAAAAGATGACCATGGATCTAACATGTTATCAAGTAAGTGCTGTGAGTTTAAATACCAACAGGATGGCCTTCAGGTTCTGAAGTGTGGAGTTGCTTTTTTTCTCAAACCCTCCTTAATGCAGACCCCCTTTAGGTACATTTCAGTACAGTATTAACAAGTAAGAAATCTTCCACATCATAACCACATGTTATCATGAAGCATCTGGCAAGTAATTATTACTATAAAAATTAACCAGTAAGGGAAAACTGTACTATAATAGGGTCAATGGAACCTTCATTTCATATCTGTTGAAGAAATACATATTTAGCCATAACTGTTTGAGCTGAACATACAAGAAACATATTCAAGTGACAACTTAAGATTTTGGTGATCATAATTGTAAGCTAATTGTGTCTATAATGAAGAGTCACTGTCTTAGTGCTGGTTTATTTTTCAGCTGAATTCGGTAACCTTATAGTCTCTGCACACAAAAAAAACCTTTTAGAAGGCATAAAGTAAGCATCAAAGCTGATATTAGAGGTTATACTGATTTGTTTCAAAGCACATTTTTCATTAAAATGCTACCAGTTAGAAAAAATTCTGTAATAATGTGTTTTGAAGGTGAATTACTATACTATCGAAATATTTCTGTAAAGAATGTTGTGGAAAAGCATGGCCTCGAAAATAGGTAACTGCTTATGAATGTTAATTTTGTATGAAACATGAACAAAACTACTTTTTTTGTTTTCAAAAATGATAAGCTATTTAAGATTTCTATTGAATGTCACTGTTTGTGCCGTGATTTGTGTGATGAATAAATTATTTTTTTTTCAATACAAATAAAAATACTAATTGCCTCAAGCATATTGTTTGACATGGTTTAAGTACATGTACACACATGAGGATGCAACAGTACAGAAGTCAAAGTGAGGCAACTACATTATGGCCGAAGATAGCCAAATAGGAAAGCTGGCCACTCCTTTGTAAACAAATTGACTCTTCGACAGGTCATAGTGGCATTGAAATATTGACTGTAAACAGACCACCTTGTTTCAGCATGCATTTAATGCCACAGAGAGAAAAACTAGTGGATGGAATGGAAGAAATAATTTAATAATGAAGCAGACATATCCCAAAACAAACAAGATTAATTTGGTGTTATGGTGAAAGAATTCGAAGGATTAGAGATGCAAATCAACAGAAAACTATGTGTGAGCAAAGAAGCTCAATAAAGAAGGGTCAGTTTATTTGAAAGAAAAGAAGTCAGTTCCAGGATAAATATTTTTTTTTTATATTTAAACAAATTGATCTCAGATGTTACCACAAAAAATATAAACTTAGATGCAGCCCCTTGCCATTTCCCACAAACTACTTTAACCCTCGGATGAACCAGGATATTTCAATAATATTTAAAGAGATATAAATTTATGACAATGAAACTCAATTTGTCATGTCCAAATAACTGATTTTTTTATTTTTAAATTACACTCTACAATTCGGCCATGATGAATCAGTGAAATGATACATTAGACTGTGACATGAAAGGACAAAGATTGATAATAAAGGACCATTTTTGGCCCCTGAATTTATGATAAAGTGAAAGATTATTTCTTATGGTTGTGACATATCAAGAATATATCAACTGTAACATATGTACACATGATATAATGAAGCTGTGTGAAATTAACAGTTAATTTGTTCCTAAATAGGCCTGTGTTCAATCAAAAACGCAAATTTTGCCAGAATTTCGCCTCTTCAGAGTTCTCAAAAATTAACAGTGCATCTGAGAACATGTTTGTTTTTTTCAAAAGAAGATACTTTTGTAACCATTTAACAGATGTGCAAATTATATATATATATATATATATATATATATATATATATATATATATATATATATATATATATATATATATATATGCATCATTAAAGATTTGTATTTTCAATAATTGTCTTCTATCCTGAAGTTTTTATTTGTTTCTCCTGTTTTGAATTTGAAGCTTCCAAAAGTATCAGTCTACAGCCAAAAATGCTTCTGAAATAAATGTAGTAAAACTTTACTAATTCTGGGTCACTGTGAATGAAAATGATGCTTAACATTATTGACTGGCTTTAGTTTTAAAGATATGATACTGGGTCAGTATATACGACCCTTGACTTGCAAATGGTGGAGGATAAGTGAGTTATAAAGGGAAGGGATCTCAGTTTAAGCCAGAAATGACTAAAACACATCTTTGACTGGATCTGTGAATAAATCTATGTCTGGGTTTGGACTGTACTGGCTTTTTTTGGCAAAACAATGAATGATGCTGGTATTGCATCATACATGATATGACTTGCATCATGTTATTCCTAGAAGTCATGGATGATGCATTCATAACTAAGCTTACATCACTCTGCTGAACGAATTGCCCTATATCAGCTCTAGAAATCACACAGTGTCATGCTCTCTTATTTGTGAGTGTTTGATTTTGCAAAGGGATGCATTTCTGTTTAGCCAAAGTGAGCAGAGATGCCTTGTACTTGGGTGAACAATGCAGATAACTTCTGTTATGTTTGTAGTGAAGTGACTTTTGCATCACAAAAGCGCAATATAACCACAATGGTTAAGAAAGCCTATCACCTTTATTTTGGCGATCTGGACAAGAGGTGGACCCCACACATATGCTGCGACACTTCTGCAACAAATCTTTGCCAGTGGTTGAACAGGAAAAGGAAATCTATGCCTTTTGCAGTGCCAATGATTTGGAGAGAACCAACAGATCATATCGGCAATTTTTATGTCTGCATGGTGCCTCCAGTTGGGAAAGATATGTAAAAGAAGAAAAAGTGGACTGTGCATTATCCAAATATTCCTTCAGCTATACGCCTGGTGCCCCATGGAGAAGGACTGCCAGTTCCTGATGCACCAGAATCATTCTCATTTGAGTCAGATGAGGAAGAGGAAGAGGATGAAACTTCTAGTCCTGAACCATCAATGTCACATGACCCATATTTTCTCCCATCCTCCTCCTCTGAACCACACCTCATAACACAAGGTGAACTGAAAGATTTTGTCAGGGATTTGGAACTATCCAAAAGGAAGGCAGAGCTGGTGGGCTCCAGACTACAGCAGTGGAATCTCCTGGCAGGTGATGTTGGGGTTTCAATGTTCTGTCACCATCAAAAGGATCTTGTCCCATTCTTCTTCACTGATGTTGTAGGGTTTAATGCCATTTTTCAGCACAAGATAGGCTATACATGGCGGCCAGTTATATAACTGGTGGAGGAAGAACCCGGGAAACCCCGGAAAGAACCATCGAGCCACGAGAAGCTACTGGCAAGCTTTCTCACATACCCACATTGGCCGAATCCAAGACTAGAACCCATGCAGACAGAGGTGAGATGACAGTGATCCGTAACGGTGAGTGCTTTAGACCACTTGGCCACACGGGGCCCCTCTTTCTCATTAAAGGTGATCTTGTAGCCTGCAACAACATCGATGTTGTGATGGCAGCCCTCAACATCATTCGTGATCCAGATGAGTGGAAACTGTTCACTGATTCATCGAAGACAAGTCTTAAATCTGTTTTGCTGCAATATGGCAATGTTTTGCCATCAGTTCCAGTTGGTCATGCAGTCCATATGAATGAAACCTATGAAAACATGAAACAGCTTTTTGAGGTGCATAAACTATGACCAATATCAGTGACAGCTTTGTGGCGATTTGAAGGTTCTTGCTCTCTTGCTTGGTCTGCAGACTGGATACATAAAGTACTGTTGTTCTCCCTGTGAATGGGATAGTCATGCGAGAGATTCCCATTACATCGAGAGAGATTGGCCACTGCAACAGTCATTGGAGCCTGGGAGGAAAAGTGCTCAGCATCCACCACTTTTTGAATCGAGGAAGATTTGGTTACCACCCTTGCACATCAAGCTGGGTCTGATGAAGATCTTTGCCAAGGCCATGGACAAAACACAAACAGCTTTCAAGTAACTCCGTGGAAAATTTCAAAGGTTAAATGAAACTAAGATAAAGGAAGGTGCCTTTGTTGGTCCTCAGATTTGTGAACTTCTTTGAGATGATTGATTCGACCATGCACTGCATAGCAAGGAAAAGATGGCATGGAAAGCCTTCCAATTAGTAGCAACAAATTTTCTTTGAAACAACAAGGCAGACAACTACAGGGAGTTGGTGGAAAACCTCCTCAAACCATACAGAAGCCTTGGTTGCAGCATGTCACTAAAGATACATTTTTTGCACTTTCATCGAGATTTGTTTCCACTGAACTGTGGAGCAGTGAGCAATGACCATTGCGAGTGATTTCACTAGGACGCTGCAATAATGGAGAAACACTATCAGGGCAAATGGAGCCCATCAGTGCTTGCAGACTATTGCTGGACAGTGATAAGAGATGCTCCATTGAATGAATACAACAGAAAAGCCAAGAAGTGCCGAGTAGACACTGAATAAGGATTAAACTATGTACTTATATATATACATAAGTTTTTTGCCTTTTGTTTCATAAAATATTTTATTTATATAACCCTTTTGCTGTTTTTTGAAGTGTTATAGAAACAGAACAGGTGAAATATTATCATGTAAAGCAACTATAAACACATGAAAAGACCTAGGTTTACAATTTAAGATTAAAACTCTGTCTACACAATATACATAGACGTAAAATGTAAAAACTTAAGTACTGTATCTTGGAAACAGTAGCCAGTCAGTTGTTTTAATTGTGATATTTCAATTCAGCACATCAAAATCCATAATAAATAGCACATTTTATTTCTGAAGCAGACGACTTCTAAAAAATTGTAGACCAGTGTTGTCAGAGAAGCCCCAAAGATGCGACTTGTTCTTCTCAGGCCAAAGAAACAATATGGTTGTTTCCTATTGCACTGGTTTTATAGTTAGGGTATAGGTAGGTCTTTTTTTTAAAACATATTTAATGTGATTTTTTTTTTTTTTTTTTTTTTCCCATGGGGGAAAAAGTGCTAGGGTCAGCAATGAGAAACAGGGATGGTTATCCGACTGGAAACATATCTTTTGGGACTCATCTGTTTCCCACTCTTAGCTTGAACTATAGTATTTGGATCATTCATGATTATCATTATGGTTATTATTATAAACACTAATTCAATTTTTTATTATGTCTTTTCAGTTTCTGGTTTCAGTTTTATTGAAATCCTTTACATTTTAGTCATTAACGTCTTTTACCTTGTACTACCAATGCTTTTTTGGCCATATAAACAGAAAAGTATTCAGCGTATTCCTGTTGCAGCAAACATTTAACTTTCCTGTCATAAATTTTATTTCCTCAATTATCAACTGTATCATTTTGTTGTTTTGCCCTTTGAATATTTCTTACAAAATTATTGTATACATGTCATTTGGTTTCTTGTTTTAACTTTCAGCACAAGCATTTTTCAGAAAATGCACTTATCACTGTTACATAATATATGTATATCCATTGTTGTATTGTCATAGCCAATAATATTTAATAATTCTAAATGGACATTGAATAATTAATGTACTTGTTGCTATATGCCAGACCAATCATTGTCATAGGTAACTTTACAATTCCAGATAAAAATGGAATGATAGAAGTATCATCAGGACTAGCTTAATGTACAGTACATGCATAGTGTTTTTTGGATTGCCTACCCAATCCTGTGTACATGGACAGAGGGGCAGGGGGTTAACTTAAGTGCCCGCTGGGAGCAGTTGAAGTCCACTTGGCCTGGTGGATTCCCACCCCACCCCCATCTAGTGGAAGTCTGTCACATATTTTATTGCAGTCGTAGTGGGGTTTATCATATTCCTTGCCAAAGAATTTTCTATTGTATTCACTCCACGTCGGTCAACACATTAATTTAAACAAACAGATGGAGAAACCCCAACACCAAAAACCTGACTCTGGCAAGGGTCAATTTCATGCCTTTACCTGTACAGACTATACAGTGGTCTTTTATCAATTAATTTGTCATAGTTTATCTTTCTTTGTTTTAAAAACAGAATGAAATCCAATAATATTTGCGTTTGATTTCCTTTCTTCCTTTTGTTTGTTTAAAAGCATAACCTCTCTCTCTCTCTCATTTAAATGACTATAATTAAACCTTGTATATTTTGTGAAGCACCTAGCTAAATAGTCTGAACATTTTTTCCTTGGAAATTTATAATTCATCTCTCGCAATACACATACTATGTGAATGCATTTTAGTGGGCAAGTCTTTGTATATTAAATAGCATTGTGTACTGTGGATAAACTGATAGGTAAGTTCCATGCGATGTAGTGGATGTCCACTATTACTTAATTATGTTGCTGCAACTTTCTGATTGGGCCAATACACTTAATCCATCCACTTTGAGCCACAACATGGACAATTCTGTCCATGACTGAAAGCATGTGAAAGGATAAAGGTCCACCATGGGAATGTTGATTTTCCATAAAACATGAGTGAACTGAAGGAGCAAAAACTTGTGTATTGTATATCTATGAGCAGCTGTACAGTTTCTAGACTTAGACGTTCTTATAGGAATAAAGAATGGTGGGCATAATTTACTAGCAAATATACAAATGTTCACATACTGCCTTAACTGAATACAAATCATGGGTTTGGTTTCTGACATTTGCTCTTCACCTTGGCAGCCTACTCCTGAGGTTGGTCATGTACTAGCTTGACAGTTCACATATAAACGGATGTTAATCCTTCAAGTCCGAGAGAAATATGGCCACAGGAGGAGGACAAGCAGTCAGCTGCAAACTGGTCAATGCTGGGACTTTGGAATTAAAAGATGGAGATATGATAGGCAAGTCACGTCTCAATGTTTCCTATTAACACATATGTTGGCATAAATTGTGTTTCCTAAGCTACTAAATTTGATAGAACCATGTTTGTTGTTGTTTTCATTTGAATTAAGATTGTAAAATGCCATCCGTTTAGGGTCTTAACATCTTAATATAACATGTACTCAAGTACTTCCATGCAGTATATGCAGATACACCGTAACATAAAACCTGGATGGCACTATGTCACCATTATTGTGCTGATGTACCATCAAACACTTGTTAGTATATACTTAAGAAACTTAAAAAAAAGTCATTTCTTTATCAATACAAAGCCTGCTCAAAATGAACAGTATTAATCTCTGTTTTCATAGTAGAGAAGGTATTAATTTTGATTTGGATCCTTTTGTGATGTTTAAATTTATGAACTATGCACTTTTAGAATTAGTGAAAGGATTACTCAAGAAGCAAATGTATTCAATGTAAGCAACAAAAGAAAAAGTTTGAAAAATATTATTATTATTATTATTTTATTATTATTATTATTATTTATTGGTTGTCTTGAGATTGCTCTGACAATAATAATAATAATAATAATGAGAACAGTACTAATAAGAATAGGTTATTATTATTGTTGGCAGCTTAAAGACTGATTACACAGCTATAATAATAATAATAATAATAATAGTAATAATAATAATGAACAATTAAAACAACAAAAATAAAAGAATTTATTTTATGTTAGTGTTAAAAGAGAGTTCTTCATATTTCACACATCTGGCACAAATTATCAGGTCAGCACATTGGATTTGTGCCTGCGACCTGTCATGACGGTAAAGGCAGACATTTATATTTTCCAGTAAATCAAAACTTTGTCTAATACTGCAACTTTTCCAGTTTAGTGGGAAATTTGATAATCTACTGCCTTAGTGATAATAGATCAGTCTATTTTATGAATGGTCCAGTCATATGGTCCAATAGCTTGAATGAGCTTAACATTTTTAGGGATTCAGTATTTTATATTTGATACTATTACCTGCAACAATTGTACGCGCCTGTGATATACCGAAGGGAACATGTATAGATATTTAAAATAACTTGGTTAGATGGGAAGAAAAAACAAACGTTTGAAACATATGCTGTAGCTGTAAACATGTGTATCTGGTAAGGGAAGTGGAAACCATTTGAAATTTACTAAAAATACATTTCGCGTAAAGAGAAACACACACACACACACACACACACACACACACACACACACACACACACACACACACACACACACACACACACACACACACACACACACAGGAGGAAGGCATTTTATAAAAGATTTAGTACATTGTATAAAACGTTGATTTAATATGGCTAATAATAAAAAGGCGCCTTTCTCAGGGGACACTTAAGAATCCAACCCAGGCTAGACTAGGTGGGTATCAAACTGGCAAAACTTACCTTAACAAGTGTGTATATATATATATATATATATCTCTCTCCCTTGATAACTCGTGCACAGCGGGGTCCAAATACACAGACTGCACTATAAGCAAGGGCGCAAGTTACTGAGGGGTCTCCAAAAACCCGCTAGACAGCCAGAAAAATGTGGGGTGGGAGAACTGGGCTGTTTAATGGCTGAATCCTCGTTTCATAATTGAGTGTGTGTGTGTGTGTGTGTGTGATTTGGATTTTTAACGTGGCTTTAACAATTTTTCAGTCATATCGCTACGATGTCTGCAGTGTGGCAGTTTATAGTGATGTCTAGCACTGGGGCATCATGCCGCAGACATGTAGCATGATGTCCCACCCAGTCACATTATCCTGACACCAGGCCGACCAGTCCTAACACTGACCTCTTAATGCTGAGCGCCAAGCGAGGCAGCTGTTAGTACCATTTTTGTAAGTTATAATTGAGTCAAGAAAAATTGTCAATAAAGCGCTTTTTCTGATGAAGTTGTTCGTTATTATCTATATATCACATTTATTTTCAGAATGTCCAATATCTGATAGATCAATAACATGATTGCAACTGGCTTCAACAATCAAACATGATACATGAAAACATTCGTGTATTACATCACAGCTTTTTGTTTTGTTGATTAGACTGGTTCCCGGATTGATGTGTAATAGTGTTTTATGAAACTAGGAGTCTTTTGAAGCAGGGAACCAGATTAACTGTTGATACACTACCAAACAAGATTCCTTTTTATCAAAAACACGCAACATTTATTTCGTGAGACAGTCGTCTAATTTTTGTATTTTTCAATTAGTAAAATGTTGATGCCGCGATTTCATTGCAAAGTAACAGTGAAACTTCTTATGATCCTTGAGGATATCTCTACGTGTAAATTCAGGAGTTCTCTGAAACTCGTTTTTCCTAGAATGGTCCGTATCTGTGAAACAGAGCTCTTTATTTTACGAAGTACTCATTTCGCTTGGTTGCCTTGCTATCTTTAATCACATTTATGATTGAGTAGGTTAATTTAAGGTAGTTTAATTAGATATGTACACAATAAAATTTATCACAGTGTTGGATTAATCAACTGAAATGAGTTACCCGACATATGACCGGTGCCACTGGTTCTTAAGCATGTAGGATTTGTATGCCTTTTGACTTTTTTTGTATTCCACTTGCTTTAACTCAAAAGACATAATTACCATGATAATAGAAACAGAGGCCTGCTTTTTATTTAGTGCAACAATACGACAAATGCTTCCGCTAGTCCAATATCAAAACATGGTGGGCACTTAATTAGGTTCTCAGCGAAACGCTTGCGGACATAGCTGTTAAAGTAGATCGACACATTTTACATTTAATTACAAGAGGTCACATTGGATTTATGATGATTACACTTAAAAGGAACTAACAGATAGAACTAGAACACAAATTTTAATTGATAAAAAAAATTATTTAATTGGTATTTATTTATTAAAGTACTGCCTCCACTTGGCGTAAGTGACATTTTCATTGATCGAAATGTAGTTGAATATTGTTAATTGCGGTTTACAAAGAATGTCGTTTGAAAAGAAAAATGTAACAAATTATATGACTTTTATTAAAAGTCGATGTTTCATAATGTTGATTAAAATTTCGATTTCCTATCTACCGTTTTCGGCAATAAAACGAGCAATATAATAAAAGTTTCCATTACCAATTTTGATCGCGATTTTTCAAGTTCAACAAATAGGGATCAATTTTTTGGTATTTCTTGGTTTAAAAAATGGGATTCACGCCTGACCCGGCGTTATAAGCGGGTTCGCAAATCATCAGGGCACGAGTTATCGAGGGAGTGGTATATATGTATATATGTATATATATATATATATATATATATAGTTTATCTCACTCACATTCTTATTATTAAAATGCTACAAATATAATTTGAAACAGTGACCTACATTACTTTAAAAGATCAATGTTTCTTCTGCTTCTTTAAC
>JAECUM010011494.1:0-42160 GCA_016617855.1 Megalonaias nervosa | reverse complement strand
ATTGTTGATTTTCAAGGTCAATTCAGTTATTTTGTCATTAAGATTATCAACTATGTCATTATTGTTTTTCTGTTTATTATTTAATTTATAATTGCCGCTCCAAATTTCATATACGCGAGTTAGTCCAATTCTATACTCCTTGGATATCTCTATGGCTGATTTTTTGTTTTTAAGATTAAATATCGTTTTTTCGTCAGACTTTGATAATGATATTGTTTTAGGCATCAGAGATAGTTGTTACTATAATAATAATAATAAAAACAATGTTGATAATTATTTGTTTTTTAATCAAAAAATCTCAGCGTTTTTTATAGTCCCAGTATTGACCTTTGGTAATTACGTAAGTGAGTATATAGTTTTTTATAGTCCAGAGTACTCACTTACGTAATTACCAAAGGTAAAACAGTATAATTCATATTGATGGACGATTTGTTGGTCTGAATTCGCCTATTCATATAATCTATGAAATATTGGCAGACAATCATGTCAGCAACACGTCCACAGCACATTGGCGGGAATCCCACAAGATGATTATATTCTCCAAGAATACAGGAATTATTTGCACGTGTAGAAGAAGGGTTCGATAAACATACGTAATTAGCGAGAGAACACACAAAAATATATAGATATGCATAAAAAATAGTTCAAACTGAATAAGGTATGTCATGATTGCATAAAGTGTTTTAGGTTAAACAATTTAACACACAGTCTATATTGTTTTAGCATATCGTTTAACTGTCACCATGCAAATTTCTATAGCATGTCTAGACCAGTGTGTATTATAGAGTTTCGAATGAAAATTGTTCAACAGATTCAATGTGGCCACACCAAACACAGGATAGAATAAAAGTAGAACACTGAAAAGGGAGGGAAAGAAAACGATAACATATATGGCCAAAGTACAAAGGACACACAATTAATCGACAGTAATGTGGTGCGTCGCTTTATATAGGAATAAAATCTTTGACTTATAGAAACAAAATAAAAATTCTTATATAGCTTAAATTGTATGTTGGTAATATATATATATATATATATATATATATATATATATATATATATATATATATATATATATATATGCGAGAAAATATTGCAAACAATCAGTATTATTGTCCAGATTATACACAATTTTAGATACGTTTTAAGATTCAAATACTATCTTATAATGTGTATGACTTATACCACACAACAGCCGTTGTCTAAGAATTATGACAACACTATATATGGCATAAAAATGATAGCCGCATCATATGATATTTCCATATATATGTACCTGAGAAATATGTCTATTCCCGGACTAGTGAAACATTGCTGTAGCCATTTACTTTCCTCATTGAGAGGGCACCAAAACAATTTTCCAATATGTACCATATTGACAGACTTCTGCCATGCCACGGTAGAAATCTACCTACACCGTTTAGAACAGAAAAGTAAAGCTTCCAAGTTAGAGCTATATTTGTACATAATATTATTGCACATTTGGATTTTTCTTAAAGACATTTTTAAATTAAAATATTTAGTTTACCGTAACTACTAGACCTATTGTACGTATCTCCTTTCCCTTTTGTATTGAAGTAAACGAACCCCAATCGAAATCATGAATGAATAATGTACGTCTCCGATGATAACTGATGAGTATTGGAATAAGCCTTTATTTCCAGACACAGTGATTCAGAAGTCAAGGAAAAGATGAATCCCGTTGTATAAAATGGTGGTGATCTGCTTATAATGTTCCCTACCATGCTTTTGCGTCAAATGAATTCAAAAGAGGACACAACAGAGTGAGTATCTCCTGTTTGGTCATTATTGATGAAAACAAATATGATAATACAGACTACTGCCAACACATAACACAGACCGGTCAATAACTAATTAACTGAGCTGATATAGATGTAATTAGAGATTCATTCCATTATATCCTTAACGTTCCATCGATGTATATTCGAATTAGTCATACCCACCGCCATCTCAAAGGTCTGTATCTGAAGATGTAGTAATTCGAGCAACCTTTAGTGAATATTTATTATCTTTGCAGAATGCTGGAGTCTTGCTGACTATGCAAAAAGACCTTTACAAGCAAGAGAGAGAGAGAGAGAGAGAGAGAGAGAGAGAGAGAGAGAGAGAGAGAGAGAGAGAGAGAGAGAGAGAGAGAGAGAGAGAGAGAGATGATTTCGGATTCACAAGGTCGACTAGTAGTGACCTCCCCGTAGTGTTTGTCATGAAGAGCGAACATTCAAACATACGTCATTGACCTCAACAGTCAAGGCAAGAGGCATCATCTGGACAACGTTAATGCAGTGCATGAACTGTTGATTGATTTTTGGATCTCACTATACGTACAAGATTACAAGCGCCTTGTAAGATCCACTGACTGGCATAATCCAGCTGTCATTAGAGCCAAGGCCTTAATGCATCCCTGCAGAAAGCTTTCACAACGTTCAGAGCACTCGTGAAGGATCAGCTTCTGTTCGATCCAACAGCCATTACTACCGTCACCAGAGAAATTGCAACATTGAAACCAAATGTTTCATCTGTCCCTTATGGCCAGTTTGTGCCAGTCTCCAACCAAACCCTGACTTCCCATAAGAAGGAGATTGCAGACGGACTTTGGGTTGCACAATATCATAACATATTTCTCTAGCAGTCTCAGCATAGGTGAAAGAAGACTCCTCCTTGCCAGGGTCTGCCATGATGTTTCAGCCAGGATCAGAGCCAGCATTAAAGCAGTCCCTGCGCCAGCCTTGCTGTAACCATGAACACTAGAGAACAGTGTCTCCTATCCTACATCAATCTGCCAAAATATTTACAAAACCTGGATACAAGTTCCGAAATAGAGCCGTGTCTCCCATCCTACGTCAATCTGCTTTATAATTTACAATAGCTGAATCCCAAAGACTTGTTTGAGATGAATGGTCACCAAACCAGGACAAATGTGTTGTCCTGCTGTCTCTCTGATGCATGTCACTATTCCCGCCATCTAGGAGTGACTGAAAGTTGGCATCTGAAGACGATGCAACCTCTGCCATTGACAAGTCATACAACAGGCTGATATCAAAATGTTGGAAAGGGATGGTCCAAGACAGGAAAATGATTGTATTGGAATTCATTGATATGGCTTTTTTATCAACAAAGACCGGTCATCCCATCCGACTCCAAGCAAAGCTGGATCTACCGGAAACCTTCAATTTCCTGACAGAAACAGAGCTACAAAATACCATCAAAAGTAAAAGACCAGGACCTGGACAAACGTATTTTACATAACGTTTTACGAGAACTTGCCAAGGAAGGTGGAGAAGAACCTGCAATGAACAAATATTTTTCATGTTAAGAAAAAAGGGGGAAGCAGAAATTCGTAAATGCGTTTATAATTATTTAATAGAAAAGACTGACGGAATCAACATGCGTCAAGACAATGACTAGAAAATGTCTTCAAAATGCTCTTGATACATTCCTTCAAAGTTTACATCTGATTATTGATTTGTTTATGTAATTATAATTTCTAAGCAAAAAGCTCTTTTTGTAATTTAATGCAAAGAAAATTCAGATCATTTTTTTAAAAATTGGCAGGGGAGAGATAAATAACCATGTGTAGAGCCATAGTGACTCTTACTTTTGTTTTGATAAATATGCTAAATTTTGAATGAACATGAGACATAATGCTTCACTTAAAAAAGCCATAGCAATTATAATTATCTCTGCTTTCTAATGACAAGCAGACTATTAATCTATCAGCACAATCGATCTTTCGGTGTACACCTTCATTTTGTATAAAGAAGCACGACTTGCTGATTTTATTCGTTATTGACAAGTGACGAAAACATCATTCGCTTCATTCCATCATTTCAAACGTTCTCAGCATTTTACTGAAGGAACTAAATTATGATATCTGCAAACTATACGTTTCCAACTCTCAAATGATTTTGGCTCGATTCTTTTCAGTTTCTGAGATATGTTTCAAAAGAAACTTAACGTCGTATCACGAGAAATTGTGAGCGATCATTGTAGCGTGTTGATGATAGTTGCCGTAAACAACACTTCATCTTCAACCCAGTCGTCATCAGTGGCGACGAAAACCCTATTAAGCGGAAACACAAAGCGTATGGGAGTCACGAATTATATTTTCTAGCTTACCGGGAGCATGCTCGAGTTCCGATAGTGATACAATGAAGGTTGCTGAATACATTAGCGGCAAGCGAAATGAGGAACACAAAAGCTGGGAGAGTAAACTCCCGTGTCTTAAGGACAGTCACAGTAAATAAAACATGACATCTACGTGATCGTTTGTTTTATTCTGGTGATCCAATAATTCCTCTGGTTCGATGTCATATCTCTAAACACAAACATATCCGATAATCCAAATAGACGACTTGGTGACTGTTATGTATAGTTAGTTTATATTGTACCATTGATCTTTGTCCGTAATTGAGAGTAGGAGTTAGGGCCTACATGGCAAATGTTATGTTTTATAAACATGTTTACTTGGTTATGAGTTCTAGGTACAGTCTTAATTCTGACCATACAAGATTCTAGAAACGAATTTTATTTACAGTTTGATGAACATTTCAATAAGAATGGCCATCATCCTGTACCTCTTATTGTGATTTAGGTTTTAATAATAAAAATGAATCAGAATCATTTATTCATATCCTAATATCTGAGGTGGAATCAATATTTTAGTTGTGCTCAGCTAATTTTGTGTTGTTGAGAGGATTTATTTATTTAAAGTATTCATTGAAATTAGAAAGTGCTTATTAATCCTTTGCGGATTAATCATTATTTTAGAATTATTGTGAATTCTTTCAAGGATATTTGGATTAATCTTTGCGATACATCAATACCATTAGCACATCAACATTAATCCAGGTTATTGGTACATCATCACATTCAAGATTGGAATTCATAGGGAACACCACTGGAATTCATTCGTAATACTCTGTATTTTTGGACTTGTGATAGAACTTTTAGGACAGTTCAAATTTAATTCTCAATAATGTAAGTTTTATTTAAATTTTCACTTTGTGTTCTAAGGAAACAGTCTATTTGTTGACTTTTACTAAACTTGTTTATTTTTGTTATATAGTTTAAGACCATTGAGTTGTAACACTGACAGATATGAGAACGTTTCTTTCCTGGAATTAGTACGAACATGTCCATATTTTCGACAAGTTTTCAATAATTCACAAGCACTTTCTTGTCCTTTGAATTATTTCATGTATTATCGGCCGTAAGACGCTTCACTTACAAATGTTCGTCAGCAGGCAAAACACTGAATAATTTCTTTGTCCCGCAGGAGCTCGAGGTCTCGAGTCTAAAGAAACGTGACATCTCCTCTAAAATAAATATGTTGCTATCGACTGTAAAATCCTTGGGAACATTAGAAAATATATCCGAAAAATTCTTTGATGCTGGTAAATACGTCGAAATTATTTTGATGATAAAAGACGTGAACGTGCTTATCGTTTAGAATATGGGGTCCACGAAACACGAGATGCCCACGAATGACTTGATGGTAAATGTTTAACATGTAGTGAAAGGCTAGACCTTTTCTAGCAATTTTCTGCATTTCATTACGTACACACACAATATCTTACGAAACTTTGTTTAGTTCCACAAGGTCTCTGCTTCTCTCCGCAGTTTGACTCAGACCAATTGCCTAATGTTTTAGATAATCACTTTAATTTTGGTGTATATGTTTCTTCTACAAAAGCTCTAGCCACTACGATAGCGTGGGCTAAGCAAATATTATCTTGGTTGCTATTGATCTTGACGATACTTCGTTTAGTTGTGTCCTGAAGAATGACAAACGTGTATCGTTTTTAGAATGTCTTTTTCATCGTGTCATGTCAACTCTTCGGTTGGAACGTGTTCACTGTTTTGGAGGATGTTAATTAATCAGATATCTGTTTGTTCCTTTTCTGTTTAAAATCGACAGATTCTGGTAGTGGTGGTAGCAATACAGGCGAAGAGGAGGAGGAGGTGGTACCGTCAAAGATTCCCGAAATTATAAAACAAATTGCTCAAAACAAATCCAAAATACAAGCCAATCTCTGGAATAGAATACACCACTGGTGGAATAAAACTAGCCACATCAAGAGAAGTAGTATTGGAATCCCGGTTATAAATATATGCAGGCCCACCCCAACTTAAAGTCTTTGTCTTCAGTTCAGTCATGCGTACTGTACTTGCATTGTTCCGCTCTTGTGAATCCTAGGGGATATATTCCAAATGTGTCGTCACAAGTTATCCTATTTTCGAATAGTTCCATAGAAAGCACGTTTTCGCTGAATTATATGACGAACATTCTGACTGACGGAGGCTCAGACTGGGTGCTCTTACCCACTGTGATTTCCATTCGCAAGACAACCAACAAAATTTATGTGAATATTGAATCTTCAACTGTTATTTTCAACATAATATTTAATCTTTACTATAGGGTGTATGTCAAATTAACGTGGGCAGCTACACTCATTATTGAAACTGCCCTATGGAAAAGAAATCTCCCAGGAAAGCAGTGGTGTTTGAAGAGAATTTTGCCCTACGGACAAGTGACGAGGAGAAGCATGTGACGAAAAACAGTGAAACGGTATTACCATGTTAACAATCTTTGAAGTGCGTGTCAGATCTCTCAGAAACTTTGATACTTCTGCGATATTGCCCAAGGCTATGTTTTACGCGTGTTTGTGTGTTTTTCTATTCCTTTTGTTACATGTTAATCTTTCAAGCAAAACAATGTCCTTGTAATGTGCGATAGGATATAAGTGTAGAGAAAGCATTCGTACCCTTTTCTCGCTCAACACAGTGGCTTTGTGGACCTTAAGTTTCTTTGGTAGACTGATCCCTCTGGGCTGCCACATATTTACAGACAATCTTCCAAATGCATCACTTGCTTCAGCAATTCTGGCATTGGTTTCATCATCATTGTGGACTGCACGTGACAGTGTGCTGCCGAAATGTGTGAACAGGTGAACATGTCTACTGCCACAAGTATTTGGCCATTTAATTTGATGGTAGGGTCTACGAAAGGCTGTCATAGTACATGTTGGTGCATTACCACTGCCTTTTGATACTAATTGTGAGACAAAAATTGTCACAAGCTAAAGAAAATGGTCCATACTGTGTTGCATTTGAGACTCAGGTTTGTCATTCAGGGAACAGTGATCAACAAATATGAGATCACCATCAGTTACTTTCCGTAACTTCGTCTTCGCCTGTAGTTTCATTAGATTAAAGAGCTTGATGTCAGTCTGGTATCCGATGTCGATCTCAGTTTCACAGACACGGACGTCTTTAGTTAAAATAGCAAAGAACATCATACTGAAGTGGTTTGGAACCAACAAACAGTCTTTCCTGACTCCACTGGTGACTGGAAATGGTACAGATGACTCGCCATCATCCACGACATGGGCTAGTATTCCAACAAGACGAATGTCTCTGGGCATCCAAATTTTGCCATGACCTTCCAAATGACCTCCACGGCTGACTGCGTCAAAAGCATTTGTTAGGTCGTCGAATGTCGTGTACATGTCGTGTTCCAAGCATTTCTCATGGAGTTGGCGAGCTGCAAACACCATGTATGTGGTCCCTGTCCATACTTGAAGCCACACTGACAGGAACCCTTGATCCATACGATGCACAACACAACTAAGCAGATTTCTAGCACGAATCGTGCCGGCTTTAGACATAAGGAGATCCCTCTTGGTTGTCACATGATTGTCTGTGGTCTTTCCGCTTGTACATGTAGACAATGGGCTCATCCTTGTACTGTTTGTGTACAGATAACTGCGTCTACATTGACTAGAAGCGTTCAGTACGTTTCTGTCCCATGTGCAAGTCTTTGGCTTGGTTGAAAGTTGTGATTGGGTAGCGTTTGATGCAGGTGAGTAAGTGGATCAGTCAATTTGAGTGTTTTGCATCACCTTTTGCCCTTTTATATCAGACCGTCCCGTAATGTTAATCCTATCGACATTTTTAAAATTGATATTGTCCCTTCATGGTACACTGCCAAACAATGTTAACCCTAATGACGTTTTTCACATTACCCTTCCTCTCTAGGACAATACGACCAAATAATGTTGATCATATTGACATTTTTCACGTTACATTTCCTCTCTAAGCCATAGCAATCCATAATGTTGATCCTATGGATCAGTGTTAATTTATCCTGTAGGCCATACCATCGCAATCCCAATTAAAGATATCTGTCCAGTTTTAAATTTCCATTAGACCATAATGATATTTTTCAGACGATATCGACACCCTACCCCCCACCCCCAAGAAAATTTTATGTACTGAAAAGGTAATGTAGATCTACACATACACACTCCTGCTATATCCCGTATGTCTTCTAGAAGAGATATTGTGCCATGGTTTGCTAAAAATATACCCAGAGTGTCTTGCAATATATACATATGTATATCTATATGTGTGTGTGTGCGTGTGTGTGTCAGACAGTTTCAATGTTAGTCGTTTTATCTCAGACGGCAACATAATGCTAATCCGATGGACATTTTTAAATTGCATTTGTCCCTTAAGGCCAACGAAGAACAATGTTAATTAAAGGTACTTTACCAGACATCCCATGTAATACTACAATCCCCTATTAACCAAATAACCCAATTTAATTATACAATCGTGTGCTTACTAAGGGAAATAAACCAGAATATCTTTACATTCTATAGGAACATCATTCGGCCATTTCCGTCCGGTTGTGAAAGAACATCAGAACTGATTGTATAAATAAACATCAACTTAATGTATAAAAAATACATATAAAACTTGTCGAGCTTGCCGTTTTATGTTGTACAACAACTGTGTTCAAGCAAAATAAGCTACATTTTGATATCATTATACATTCGTTAACCATCTGACATCGTAATTTTCAACTTTTATGCCCACTTCTCCTGAGTTTCGCCATTTTCACCCTATTCTGGATGGAAAGAGAAGCCATTTCTTCCAAATATTAGAGTCCAACATGAATCCTGAATTGCAAGTGTGGATCCAAAAATATTCTGCGGTGGAGGGAGGGGGGTTGGGCGGCCCAAACACATAGGTCATGTGTGTGGGGAATGGAATTCCCGGTGGGTCCCAGGGGTCGAATCCCCGGAAGTTCCAGCATTTTAAGCGTCCATTGCATAATTGTAACTATCTAACTGTAAAAATAAAAGTTACTGTAGGAGACTTTTCAGTTGCTTCATGGTCATTTTTATTTCCTGTTGTCTGGCTAATTTTTATATCTTGAGTGGGGTAGGGTATTAGCCGAGGTTATTTGGACTATTTCAATCTATTGCTACAATCATTATTATAATTTCTGTCCCAAGGTCAGTATAGTAAAGGACGTTGATCTTTTTTAGCCCCAAAATAGTCCCGATCAATATGATTTTCCCTTAAGGGCTTTGACTTTAATGTAAAGTGATAAAGAGTGGTGAAGAAGAGAAACATACCTATTATGCAAATTGAAAGACAGATACGTTTTGTCAAGAGAACATGATCTAAATTAGTGAAATAAAAATAATTTGTAAATGTACGTACTTTGTTTTTTAATATTACATAGATTCATTTGTACGTTAATTATAGTAACGGGCATTTTTGACAAAATGTTTATGATGCTAGCACTTTTTCAGTCATTTTGCTACGATGTCTGCAGTGTGGCAGTTTAAAGAGATGCCTAGCACTGGGTCGTCATGCTGCAGACATGTAGCATCATGTCTCACCCAGTCCCATTATCCTGACACCAGGCCTACCAATCCTAACACTATCCTGCTAATGTTGAGAGCCATTTCTGTAAGTCTTTGGTATGACTCGGCCGGGGATTGGACCCGCGATCTCCGAGGCTTAAACTACTTAGGCCACCGGATATGTCTATATAAATAACATTATTGAGCAGATCATTGACTAGTAATAAGGTTAAAAGTTAAATTCGTTGGAAAAAAATAATTAAAATTTATGTAGAACTGCTGAAGACAAGTGTGGATGCTGGAACTAATGCAGTTTGGTTGCCTGCAATTTAGCCTTAAAACTATCAATAGATCCATGCCAGATTATGCTTTCCATTACATGTTGCGGAAATAACTTCAATATTTGACTTATTCCATCTGAAGGAAAAAAAAAACACAAAACAACTTTTTGTGCGATGTTGCTCTTGCATAGTGAACTAGGAACATCGAGTAGTAAGTACATCCACGGATCTACGATGTTAGTTTTGTTCTGACCTTTCTTTCATTGTTGTATTAATTTGAAGTCTAGTAGTGAACCTTTTATTTAAAATCTTGAGCCCCATCTGCAAAGGTTGCTCTGGATCCGTGACTGAAGTGACCATCTGCAGCTCTTTGTGGTAGTGTTCCAACAGCGAGTACTACACACTCATCACGAAAGTAGGTCACTGTTCACCATTTTTATGCTTCGATGACTTTAGTCAAATTTTTTTCTTTAACTATATTGCTCAAACTATGCTGATGCTAGAATAATTAGAATAATCAAATTAATGATTGTACGAATCTCTGTTAGTACCAGCCTTTAAAACAAAAGAAGATCACTGGGACCTGGACGCAAGATCTTTCCAGGACTGCCAAATATATCGGTCATGGGGTCATCTGGTTATCTTTCGGCAGGGCTAACTATCATGTGTATAGTGTTGCCATCCATTTTCTGGCTTCTCCAAGTGATCATAAAGAAGACGTATCTCGCACCAATGTACGAGCTTTCTTTTAGGACACAGACGTTGTCCTCTACAACTTCACACAATCGGGAAAGACGTGTATTCAATACATTGGACGTACATTCTAAGGACTTCTATTTCATGAAAAACTTTGATGCAAATGCTTGGCGACTGAATCTTGACCATGTGTTACTGTGAGCATTTTTTCACTGGATGACCCATTTCAAATCATCTGTATTGTAAGTTCTTTGTAAATTTTCACTTTGTGTTCTAGGGAAATATTTTTTATTATTTTACTAAACTCGTATTAAACTTGTCCCTCTTTTCTCTTACATAGCTTAAGACAATAGAGACATAACATAAAATTGCGGCCTCTCGTCCGCGATACGATTTTCTCTAAACTATTTCGGAATTTTCATAATAATTTCATATATTTGAGAACTCTATAGTGAAACCAACAAGCTTTAACAGTCTCGTCTAAAGTGGAGAACTTTATTTTAAATCCTACCCAGGAAGGGTTAGATTCCTTGAAAAAGGACGAGCCGCTACAGCTTGCCAGAGACTATGATCTTTCTGAGGCGAAGGTTTTTTAACTACGCTAGAAATAAATAAATATTTTATTTCAATATTTGGTGGAAAAGATTGTTGGATAATAATGTTTGGGTTTGATTAGTGAGTCTCTATCTCGCTCTGAAATGAAAGTAATAGCACTCAAATTATAAAAGAGCAAATGGAAAGAACGATTTTGTTTCAGGAGAAAGAAGAAAGACAAATGCAATTGCAGAAAGAGAGAGAGAGAGAGAGAGAGAGAGAGAGAGAGAGAGAGAGAGAGAGAGAGAGAGAGAGAGAGAGAGAGAGAGAGAGAGAGAGAGAGAGATGCAAATGCAAAGAGAAAAAAGACAAGAAAATACAATTTAGATTAAATAATTAGAACTGGCAAGCGAACATCTTCACCTTAACACACAAGTTCAGCTTTTCATGTTCCCAGACATATTAGCTTTGTACCCACTTTTACAGAGAAAATTGATCAAAATTGTGCTCATTTTGAGAAAATTGATGAAAATTAGAAATGGCCAAGAGAACACTAGACTTTGTTATTACGAAGTGTTCTTATTGGCAGAGTTCGTGACAGTTGTATTTCAGTAATCGCACAACAGAATACTGATTATGATGTGGTTCAGGAATATATCTTGAAGGGTATTGAGTTGGTACCTGAGGCATATCAACAAATGTTTAGGAAATGTAGAAAAAAACTGGACAAACCCATGTAGAATTTGCACGGGGAAAAAGAATAATTATTTGAAAGGTGGTTCTTTGCCAAAAATGTTGATCAAGATTATGATAATCTCACACAGCTCATATTGGTTGAAGAGTTCAAGAATTGCATGTATGGTGACGTCATGATCTAATTTGATGAGCACAAGGTGGAAACTTAAAAAATGCTGCTTGTACCGATGATGATTATTCCTTGACTTGCAAAGTTTCATTTATTAATAAATGTTCCTTTCAGCATAATTTTGGTTCAAAAATCCAACTCAGTCTCATACGAGTATTACCAAAACGCAATTTGACAAAACTTTTAGGAATCAAACTTCTGATAAGACTGATCAGAAAGCCGTATCTCTTCCTTCTTGTACTTATTACAATAAAAAGGGCAGGCTATTTCGGATTGCTGCAGGTTGAAAAATAAGCAACATATTAAAGACATACTTAAAATGCTCTTTTCTAAGAGGTCAAGGTCACTGTCATGTACTTAAAGCAATAAATTGGTTGGGTTCAACAAACCCTTGTCTAATTATATTATGGAGAATTATGAATCATTCATGTTCAAGTGTTCTGTTTCACTTGTTGTTGATTCTGCTAAGCCTATACCTAAATATTAAGGGACAGAGGAGCTTCTCAGTCTTTTATTATCAGATATTTTGCCTTTATCTAAGAAGTCTTTTTCTATTGAAATTTTTCTTATTCAGGGAGTAGAGTCTGGCAATGTTAATATTCCTCTCCACTGTGTATATTTGTCATCAGACTTAGTCTCAGGAACCGTGACAGTCGGAATAGTGTCGTCTTTACCCATCATGTTGAGGTTGAAATCCCTGATTTATATGCAGCTTGTGAAGTTAATAGAGCTATGGCCAAACAAAAGCTCTCGAGAATCAGATTGAACAGGTGATTATATCTTAGGCTGACATATTCAGTCTTTTGATGAGGTCAGTTTTTCTCCTCGTATTGACGAATTAAGAGGCATTGATCATAGTGATCCTCATTTTACTAATCATTCTCTTTATTCTAATCTGGGTTACAAAAGACAGTCAATCATTTTCGAACAGGAACTAGATCCCGAGATCTCCTGTTTGTTTCAGAGGGCTATTAGCAAAACTGAAATCACACAAGTACCTGTTTGCTATTTTGTGAAAAATGGGGTCCTTGTGAAAACATGGTGACCACCTGAGGTATCCGCTCATAACGAGTGGTTAGCGAGCGATCATTGTTGTTAAGTCATATCGACAGGAAATTCTTAGTCTAGCCCATGAAACTCCATTGGCTGGTCTTTTGCCACACATTAAAATTATCAAAAGGTCTTGAATCATTTTTAATGGTGGAGAATTAAAAGTGATGTTTCTAAATACTGTTGACCTTGTCACACTTGTCAAATGCTAAGAAAACCCAGTCAGAAGATACCTATGGCTAATCGGCTATCTATTCCTGCATTTGACGAATAATTTAGCAGAATATTGGTAGACTTCGGTCACCTAAATAAGACCAAGTCAGGCAACAAAAATACTTGTTGACCATAATGTGTTCGTCTACAAGATTCCCAGAGACAATTCATTTGAGGAATATTAAAACCAAAAACAATAGTAAAACCTTTGATAAAGAGTTTTTAACACTGTTTGGCCTTTTCAGATCTGTCCAATCTGATCAAGGGTAAAATTTTTAGGCTGTACTTTTCCAACAAGTTATGCATGAATTCAAGTTGCTTTAGAAAGATTTCATCAAACGCTGAAGAATATGATTCGGTCATATTGCTTAGATACAGGAAAATATTGGGACGAAGGTGTTCATTTAGTGTTGCTTGCTGTTAAGGGATTAGTTCAAGAATCATTGGAGTATACTCGTTTTGAACTAGCTTTTGGATAAACTGTCCGCGGACATTCGAAATTATTAAAAGATAAACTTCTTTTAGTCAAACATTCAGAAATTAATTTTCTAGACTATGTTTCTGATTTCAAATATAAGTTGTCAAAGGCTTATGAAATAGTAAGAACTAATTTTCACTCTACTGAGTCACAAATTAAATTAAGGTATGACATAGATACAAAAGAAAGGAGTTTTCAGCCAGGTGATAGAGTTCTGGCTCTCTTGCCCATATTTCAAAATCCTCTTCCGGCTAAGTATAATGGTATTTATACATCTGAAAAGAAAGTGACTTAAATTATATCATTAACCCTCATGGGAGGCGAAAACAAAAACAACTTTGCCATATTAACATGTTAAAGGAGTAAGTTGATAGAGATAGCCCTGCTAATCTTTTAATCGATTTAGTTATATCTGTCCTAAACAATGAAGACTGAAACTATGGCATGCAATCTAACTGTACAAACTGTGGTTTAATTAATCTTCAGAATTCAGAAATATTAAATAACCTGGACCAGAAACTTTCACACCTACAGCCACAAGAAAAGAGCTAAAGAAGCTATTATTGGAATATGAGCATTTTTGTTTCCAGGTGTTCCAACAAGAACATGTAAAATCCAAAATGACGTCGAAATTCTAGCAAAGTAAATTACAAAGTGCTCATTAATACTTTTCGGAATTAATCAGTATTTTCGGATTATTGTGAATTCATTCAAGGACATTTTGGATTATATCATTGTGACACATCAGGACTGTTACCACATAACGACTATTCCAGGCTATTGGCACCACAGCACATTCAAAAGTGGAATTGATTTTGAACACCACTGCAATTCATTCAGAACTCTACATATTTCTACTTGTGATAAAACTTTTATGATTATTTGGGATTTAATTCACAATATTGTAAGTTCTTTTTAAATTTTCTTTGTTTTATAGGAAAACAAATTATATGTTGAATTTTGCAAACTTCTTGGTTTTCGCTCTTTTTTGTTACTAAGTTTAAGACCGTAGAGTCGAAACACATACAGTAAACTGAGCATCTGCATACAAATTTCTTTACGTACAGTGAACAGAAAATATGCAATTTCTAATTCGGGCATTACACTACGCACATTGTAAGAGCAGCGTAAATAAAATTAAACTCCCACACAGCAGACACTCGAGCAAGTGCAATGGCTCTTCAACACAAATCCGCAGCACTCTTGCCACTGCATAATCAAAACCTCTACTCCTGTCCCCTCACCCCGTACTCACCCACTACCCTCTTACATTAATACATGATTCATAATGCAAAATTAATTAAATATAAGATGTGTATTTCTTCTATGATTGCATACATAAAATTTGATTTTAAAGAAGTTACAAATAGTATTGCAATTGCAATTATTTGTTATATTTGACATTTGACGCCCTGCTATGGACCTCACGGGTATCAAATAAGGTTGACACCTCCTTTACAGATGGTTAACGCAGGGGCAACATAACTAAATATTTTCATGAAATTCACCCCCTGCACAACGATTTAGGAAGAGATAACCGACAGGCAGGAGGTATCAGAATATTCCCCCCTTCAAAAAATACAAAACATGGGGCTAGTTACGCCACTAACATTGTCACCAACTCTAGTCCTGTCATTACTACCATCACTATCACTATTGCGACTACTACTATTACTACTACTACTACTACTACTGTGGCTGTTATGCTGTTATTATTTTATATATATTGATGTAAGTGTACATTCTAATCTTCAATACCTATGTATGCAATGATCTATTCTCTCTCTCTCTCTCTCTCTCTCTCTCTCTCTCTCTCTCTCTCATTTGGATTTTTAACTTAGCTTTAACAATTTTTCAGTCATATTGCTATGATATCTGCAGAGTGGCAGTTTATAGTGATGTCTAGCACTAGGGCATCATGCCGCAGACATGTAGCATCATGTCCCTCCCAGTCACATCATCCTGATACCTCGTCGACCAGTCCTATCATTAACTTCTTAATGCTGAGCTCGTAGCGAGTCAACTGTTAGTATCATTTTTTTGTAAGTCTTTGGTATGACTCGCCGGGATTCGAACCCGAGACCTCCTGCATCCGAGGCGGACGCTCGAACCAATAGACCACCGGAGCAGTCTCAACCGGAACTGCAAAAATAGAATACTGAATAAGATAATTTAAATGAGAGTGAATGAAAAAAGTTATTTTCCTTGCCTCACAAGATAACCATAAGTCTATGACTTAAATATTTTCAAACTAATATTTTACACATAATTTTAGCACAAATCAATCTGTAAATAAAATAGCGAAAATTTTAAGAAATTTGTGCTCTCTCTGTAAACACTCTGTAGAAGCTTTTTCCACAGCTTCCATACGAGTGTCCATAGAGCGAGTGCAAATCATTTATATAGCTGACTTTGAATATTGTCTTGGAGTCCATGGAACTGGGGAACTTAGCATACCTGTAACCGATTTCCAGAAGTTGGGGTTACATGAAGTGGGGTTAAGGGTAGATAAAGCACATGCCGCAAGATTATATCTTACGTATACAGTTTTGTCGTTAAGTATCATCTTGAAAGAGATTTGACAAGTACCCTTCTTGACATGTTATCTCTAGAGGATAGTGTAGTCACGAAAGAAGTCCTGAGGAATTTCGTTGAGCCGATTTCGAGAAATCAGGTAGATGACGCAGGTCTGGTACGACACATGCCGTAAGTAGATTATAACAAAGATCCTTCTTTGACATTTTATCTCTAGGTGATTGAAGCCGATTCACGAAAAATGTCCTGACGAATTTCGTCGAGAGGAAACAGCGAAATAAGGGACGCCCTATGGGTACCTGGTATTAACCCCTCCCCCGAAAAAACCCAACAAAAACAACAACAACACGCAAATGTTGATCGATCTATAGTTTGAAATAATTGAACACCTACTAAGACGATTTTGATTTCAACGTCTCTTGCATAGTATCTAACTAGGTACACGTTTTAACAGCAGAAAAAGTTTTTAAAAAATTCCTCGAGGCGATTTCGATAAATCTACGGCTTGATGGAGGTCGCGTAAGACACATGCCGTATGAACATTATATCTTTATACAGTTTTGACATGGAACCTTCTTTGATATTTTATCTCTGAGTAATAGAGTCAACTCTCGAAGGAAGTCCTGACGAATTTCGTCGATAGCAAACTGCGATATAAGGGGCGTCCGATGGGTACCGTGTATGAAAAACACGCAAAGGTTAATAGACTGAATCAAGACTTTGTACTAATTGAACCTCTAATTAGAGGATTTTGATTTTATATGTTCTGCTCGACTTCCTTAATTTAGTCGCTAGTTTCTCGAAATTGGCTAGACGAATTTTCTTTAAACTTTTTCTGCTGTTAGAAAAGGGCCGTATTTCGATACTGTATATGAGGCGCTGAAATCAAAACCTCTAAGTATGGGTTACATGAGTACAAACTATTGATACAGTTTATTAACGTTTGCGTGTTTTTATAGCCGGTACCCCATAAGTCGCCCCTTATTTCGCTGCTTACTCCACAACTTCACAAGTACACGGTTTTTCGTTATTACATTTCCGTAACGTAGCGGTAGTATTTCACGCCTTGAAAATATACCACTTAAACCCCAAATACAGGGAACTATTTTACATGCGCTACCTCAGGCCAGTTAAATCATGCTTTTAAGCCTCATTTCGCCTGTAACCATATCTACCATCATAAGAACAACGCATGCCGTCTCTAGACAACGGAACCATCCCTTCTCAATTACTCTTTTGTACAATTTACCAGTCACCCATCACGAAAACTGCACATGGACTCACATAATCGTTCCATATAGTTAGGTTTTAATAGGGACTACTCAGTTCTAGGGACACTTATGGAACTCTGACTTGAACTCACTATCAAATTAAACCATGTTATTCTGGAATCTCAATAACACTGCAGTCTGTGACGTTTGCCTCTAGCAATTGGCTAATTAGTCGGGCTCAGGACACCGACTTCCCATAATCAAACAAGTGATCACTAACATCTATGAAATCATTAAAATGGAGAGCTATACGCAAATGGCGGATACCCCAAAATTTATTACAATATCAAAGATGGGTCTATGTAAAAACTGTATAAATAGTGGACTTATTGGCCCAAAAGTAAACGTAATATAAAGTCTTACGTCATGTGTTGTGCTCTACAAACTTTATCTAGCCGAGAATTTCTCGAAATTAGCTCGACGTGTTTTCTTTCACCTTTTCCTACTGTTATTTAGATAATATCCAAGAGAGGTTGTAATCAAAATACTCTTAGCAGCGTTCAATGAGTGCAAAAGTTTGATATAATCTATCAACATTTTAGTGTTGTTCATACACGGTACCAGTCATTGTTTCTTATCGACGATATTCATCAGGACTTCCTTCGTGGATGGACGTTATCGCACAGAGATAAAATATCAGAGAAGGTCCATTGTCAGAACTCTTTAAAGAGGAAGCATAGAGGCCCATCTATATACGTAAGGTATAATCTTCTGATCACATGTGTTGTGCCCGACCTCTTTCATCTAACCGCCAATTCGTCGAAATCGTCTCGACGAATTTTCTACTAAGGTTTCCTACTGTTGGGATCGGTCACTCTTTACGGACTTTCAAACAGGGGTTGAAATCAAACTCCTCAGTTTGGCTGCAATATGTTTTCCGCTTGCATTAGACAAACACCGTCAGAAATGCTTTTGGGAGTCAAATATATCTATGTTTAGAAGATATCGTACAATAATAAATGTCACAAACATTTTAGTGGTGAACTGTAAGGAACCAGATATGGACTGAAGAGGTAATCTGCTAATCGAGTTTGTTACAACTATCATATATTAATCTCCGGATTCCAAGAAATCGGGTCTACGAATTTTCTTTAAGCTTTTCCTACAGTTGGAAAATATCCCTAACTAGATATTGTCCAAGAGGCGTTGAAATCAATATCTTCTAGTTAGGGGTTCAATAATTACAATCTTTTCAATCGATCCAAATTGTGCGTCTTTTGCATACCCGGTGCTTGTAGGTTGCCCCTTTTCTCGCTGACTCCTCTCGATGAGATAAAATGTCAGAAAAAGTTCCATGTCAAAACTCGTTAAAGTAGAGACGTTTTGGCCCACCTGTATAAGTAAGATATAATCTTTTTGTGGCATGTATTGTACTCTCGCCCCCTCCCTTTATGTAGCCCCAATTTCTGGAAATAGCTTAAAGGAATTTATTTAATGACTTTGCCTTCTGTTGGAACAGACTCCTGAATACAAACTATCCATCAGACGTTGCAATCAACATTGTTTAGGTACGGGTTTAATTCATACTAAGTATTGATAGATTTGATCTACAATGAGCGTGTTTCATACACCTACCCGTATGCTTGTTTATCCAGTTCCAAGGGCGACAAGAAAACAGTCGATTTCAACTGAAGGATTCCAAAACCGGTACATACTTGAAATAATGCTTCCCTAAGCACATCATGACAACAAAAGAGAGATCTCCAATTTCGCACTTGTTTTTTTTTTTTGGGGGTGGGGTGGGGGTTGGGGGTTGGGGGGTTGTGTTTTTGTTTGTTTGTTTTTTGTTTTTTTTTTGTTTTTTTTTTTTTGTGGTTTCGCGTTTACTTGAGTCATTAGTAAGCTTTTCGAATCCGAATACATTAAGTTCGCGTCATGCACAGCAGGACACGACCCAAACACCTAACACAATTAATTAATCCTATCTCAAATTGCTAATTATGTATACCCACCAGTATCCTAACCCCTTCCTACATAATAGTTCGTGATTTGTCCTTAGTCAGCTTTATATAGCTGGCACCAAAGAACATTCTTATTTCTCTAACTGGGTTCGAACAACACCAATGCATGCCCTGAAGGGTTTTCAATCTTCAATAAGTAAGTTATAACCAATTACATATTGAACTGTGAATAAAGAATGAATAGCCTACTGGATGTTAATAAGAAATAAGTAACTAAATGTATGTAGAAATAGTTGAATCGGGAATAAGTAACTGGTTACTTATTCCTTATTCAATCAGGAATAAGGAGTAAGTAACAAACTTGATATCAATAGCAGAATTAAGGTTCTCTGGATTTTTTGTTAGCCAGGATATCGGGGGTGTCTTCATGATGGGATGGTAGTAGTGTTAACACATAGGTTCTTAAGCGAACTTAGAGGTATCCAGAAATGTTTTCCATAGGTGACCATTACCAGAACTTATTCTGTATTTTTGGTAGGGAGTAAAATCTGCCAGTCGCAGAGTTTTCAGGGGCAAGATATGCCTTATTCCTACTAGTTTATTCCAGAACCTGGAACCTGTCGTTGGGTTGCTGGCAGCATTAGATACCCTTGGATAATAGTTTAATATCTGCTTCCAACGGGTTTTTATTTTTGAGAGACTAACCACATAGCTTTGTGAGTGAGTTGTACTTCTTTTTGTTTCTGTGTTTTCCCCATCTACTGCGCTTATTTCTTTTCCATGCACAACTAAAATTCTTATTCTCAATGTCATTATTTTGTGGCAATTATAAATCCGACTTGTCTAAGTTTATTCTCTCTGACTTTCCATAAGGTTTGAACAAATCATTTTGATCCCATGTTTTAATTTTATTGAAGATGTTGAACTGTTCTTGAGTAAGTGACATTGGCCAGTTTTTGTAATTTCCCTAATTATGAGCTTTTGCAGCACGTTCATATTTGAGGCTGTTTAAGAGTGATTGGATGTGGGATGGGTGACCTTGTCCCACCTCTTTTGGAACCGATTTTGAAACACGTCCCATTTTATGGAATTCAAATGAATCTGACCATGTTCCGGATAATAAACACAAAAATTAGTTAATGTAACAGAAGATTAGGAAAATATCAATGCTTTATTCATTCAAGCGCTTTCGCATCATGTTTATGGATGTTCTTAAGATGTATATATCATTCCTTTGCAATAATTTTGTAAATAAACAATTTGACGTCATTGTGATATAAATCAGTATATATATATATATATATATATATATATATATATATATATATATATATATATATATATATATATATATATATATATAAGATGGAAAATATTAATAATCGATGTAACAATAAAATTTTATAATTTAACCATTTATATATAAAATATGTATGTACGGATGTATAGGACATAACATATTTTACGGTTAATTTTCATAATTTGTGCATGATATGGCATTCAGCAAAATTGGGTATAATTTAATTTAGAAAAATGATGCAGTGTTGAAATAACGAAGAAACTTACAGATCAGATAAGATAGTGTAGAGAAAACTATTTTTTAAATCAAATTTTATCTGTAATGAATAGGTGGATAAGGCACACTTAAAAAGCCATGACATGTACGAAAAGTAAAAAAAGACGTTGTCATTTATCTCTCTTTTACCCACATTCTTTTACCCACTTTTTATTTCTCCGCTGATAAGATTAATCATTCACATGCATCTCACCAGGTTTTTTCAATGAAATTATATAGTACTTATAAAGGAGGGGGGGAGGGCTGGTGAGTCCCAAGCAGATAATCAAAATTTGACAAGTTATTGACACTTCCTATTGTATCAAAGAGAATTAAGGATTTGTTACTTTAGAAAGAAAAGCACTTAAGAAAACATAGGTATTTATTACAATACTTTGGTAGATAAGGAATGTACACTGACGTTAACTGAGAGAGCAAGAGTCGGAACGGAAAATATCATGGTGCACCTCGTTTCATTTTAACAAGATATTTGTTTTCATGAGTTACTTGAGCACATAATTAAATCTATATTTGAATAATGTAAGTGTTCAAGGAAAATACGATAGCAGAGTACATGATTTAGTTTTATTTTCGTGTGTCTCTCTAAAGTGAACAGTGTCCCCCATATTTGGAGGAAGGGGGACACGTACAGTGTCCATTTCCCTTCGGATCCTTTGTGCAACACTAAAATTATGATATTTTTAATGCACGGTCTGTAGAATGATTTCCTAGAAAAAACTAGTCACTGACATTAATGTCACCCTTCTGATACCTTTATGCTTAGGAATTTATTCACCTTTATTTTCAACATTGATGTTTGAACTTTATGCACAGGCCTAAAGTCTAACACAGTTTTATTTAAACTTATGTTGCATCATAAAGGTAGATACGTAATCAATTTCATGCAATGATACATACATACATACATACGTACGCACGTGCGTGTGTGCGCTCGCACATACATACATACATGCATGCATGCATGCATGCATACATACATACATACATACATGCATGCATACATACATACATACGTACGCACGCACGTGTGTGTACTCGCACATACATACATACACACATATATACATACATACATACATACATACTAGGTTTAATAGTGTATGGGAAGAAAAGGAAAGAAGAATGAAGCCTGCATATGGTGATAGTTCACTATCTAATACAGGTTTAGAAATTTATGGCAAAAATAAATTATTTTTTAATTGGCTAATCATAGCTCCATCCAAAAGAGGGTTATCGTTCAGCGTTTAATTTTTTTCTGTTTGTTTCATTCCAACATTTATATATTTGTCTACAAGTTCCAAGTGTACTTGTACCAACTCACATTTGATTTCGAACACCGTACGTGTGTATGTATATGTGTGTGCCACAGAGCGAGCGGTAAATCTTTCCATAAGCTACCAATTTTCTTCATACGTTTAGTTTCTTCCTGTATCGCCCGTATCCCAAGTCGTATCACAGGGCCCTGTCTTAAAACGAAGTAAATGTTCTTGTATGTTTATATATATATATATATATATATATATATATATATATATATATATATATATATATACTCTCTATATATATATATATATATATATATATATATATATATATATATATATTGTATTGTTTTCTCTTTCCATTTTTATTATGCTGAGTATATGTCAATACAAGTATAATGAAGGACACTTGAAACTTTTTATGCTGGCAAAACGTCTCAACACATCTTGGTTGAAAGAAATTACCCTACATATTCATTGTGCACAACTGTAATAAGCGACTGAACATGTGCACTTTAAGAACCCCGCCCCAAAAGATTACATATTTACAACACATTTTACACTTTTCTCTATTTCCCTCTGTTATGCAAAGGTGTCGCCACTTAATGCACCACACCCACCCACCCACAATCACCGCCGCTATCATCATCCGGGAATGGAGGTACAAGTCTCATTGTGCAGATCTCTGGACGACATGTACTATATTCACATATCCTAAATCTGACTTTAAAAACATAACACTATCGTTTGCATGTTCTTCATGTTGTGGCTTTAAGATGCAGATATTTAAGTCACAGAGTACTTCAAAACTGAAGGGGCTACTTGGTAAAGTGTTGAGATGTTCTTTCCGCTGAATGCACGAAAGGCGATAACACAAAGGGTAAAAGTGCATTTTATGATGCTGACGTTGGAACTCAGAAGTGCCTTCTGCGAAATATTCCTTCGGAGAACTTAAAGCTCAGAAAAAGTGTATTCTGATAATTTTATTCAAGTACAGCCTTTTCGACAACCAAAACCACTAACGTGGGCTTGACCAAAGGAAACCAAACTACTTTGCGTGTCTATTGTAGATACCAATAAATAGATAAGAGACACCACAAATAACTATCAACATTTACAAATTTATGTATTTTTCTGGTTTTTTTAATTTCATTTATGCATTTATATTTTTTTCGATACTTATTTATTTTAGGCTTTGTGTTATCATCTTTCAACAAAAAAATCTCCAAACTTGACTATGCATGCCTGGTTGCGTGTATCCACTTCAGTTGTTATTATGTGACCTAAATAGGTCAAATTGCTTGTTAATCATCTTGCCATATCTACATCTTAAATGCAAAACTAGAAGACCATGCAATGAGATAGTGCTATGTTTTTCCAGTCAGATTTAGGGTCTCCAGGCCTGAATGTGCGCTGCTGTCCATACAAGTATGTGTTTTTAATGATGTTGAGCAAATCCTTATATACCATTCTCGATACAGATTTGTCATTTCGGGATACGATTTTAGATGGTCTGTGGATGTAAACAGTTGTTTTAGTATGCTGATCTTTCGTCAGGAGTGGGAAGGATTGGTAAGGGGGAGTTTATGGTTGGGAACACTTTTTGCATAACTGTATGTGGTATGATGTAGCTTCTTGAATGCATGTGGACACTTTCATTCTAGATAATAACATTGGTCCAAGAAATACAGTTGGTATCGTCTAGAGATATGCAAAACGAATTTACAAGTGTACACCATTCCTGGGTGTTGGTAGCGGCGGTGATGTAGCCAGGATAGGTAAGTGGGTGTGTGCTGAATTAGGTCCCGACACGTTTGCGTAAATACGGAGATATATAGAATAGTGTAGAATGTGTAGTCATTGCATTGTGTGGTGTTTTGAGGCGAGGCTAATAAAGTTTCCATTTTAATCACTTAGTATAAATGTGCGCGATGAACATGTAGGGTAATGTCCTTCAACCAACTTGCCCGGAGAGGTTTCCCCAGGATTAAATCTTGAAATCTCAATCCCTATACAACTATCGACATTTATTCAGCATGAAAAATAAATAAAAATGAAAAATAAAGCAATAAAAAATGTATATGAAAATGCACAAGCACAGTTTAATCCTCTCAAGACAGGTCCCTGTGGTACTACCTGGGATTCTGGTGTTACAGCGAAGAAATTAAACTTTTTTAGATTATGTTGTTTCGGGAATGTAAAGATCCACTGCTCGCTCTATAGCACACACATACACACACACGGAGTTTGAAATGGAATGTATGATATTACGTTTAGGAGCGTAAACTAAGTAACAAGACAAGGTAAAACCCTACAAGCAGTCAATGTTCTAAAATATCACTTTATTTACCTAAAATATAAAATCAAACAAAGTGATGAATTAAAAAAAAACTTAACGTGTACGAATTCCTAGGATAGCCTAAATTATACTATCAGTTGCTCACTAATCTGGAAACTGCCCAAAGGTATTCCGATTGTAGTTTCTAATGTGTTGATGTGCTAACGTGCTAGCAACACTTAAGTATCTCAGTTCTAACTCGAAAAGTTTTTACTTCAAGGTATTCAGGTGAAAGTAGAATATCACTGATGTCCTTGAAACTATCACATAATCCAAGAGATTTAAAAAAACAAATATTAAAGTTGTTCAATAAATTCAGATAATCCGGTAGGTATTGGCTGCTGTAATTAAATGTTTTCCACTCTGCTACTCCAAAGGACAATTCGAAATAAATCAGGATTGCATATCTCTTTCTTACAAGGCTGGCATAAACTGTAAAATAAGAACATAGTGCTTTTAATTATCCTATATAGTCTCAATGTGCGCACCAAGCCAACATAATCAGAAATATTAAAAGATTATAGAAATTTCAAATCTCTAAAATGTGAAATAATGTAACCGTTACCTCCATTCAAACTAAATGCGTGGTGTACTTGACCGAAATAGTTGTTGACTTGACCCAGGCAGTCAGTCTTGATTTATGAATGAGAATTTTAAACGTATTGTAAATGTAATTTACTATAATACCAGCCAACCTCTGAGTAAAGAATTTGAAACTTAAAAGTCATAAACCCAAATGACTGAAATAAAACTATATTATAAATAAATATATATTACAGATATCCGTAACGCTTTCCTCCTTAAAGAGAAGAAAGATTCTGGAAATGAAACTGTCTTCCATCAAATGTCAAGCATACACGAAATTAATATTGCATTAGAAAAATGAATGATACAATCATCTATACAAAACAATGCAGTACTGTACTTATGTGCACGTGAAAGTGCGTCTGCAATCAAATTTTCTTTACTCTCGATGTGTCATGGACGAATTAGTGATGTGATGTGATGTGATTATGATTTTTAACGTAGCTTTAACAATTTTTCAGTCATATCGCTACGATGTCTGCAGTGTGGCAGTTTATAGTGATGTCTAGCACTGGGGCATCATGCCGCAGACATGTAGCATGATGTCCCACCCAGTCACATTATCCTGACACCAGGCCGACCAGTCCTAACACTAACCTCTTAATGCTGAGCGCCAAGCGAGGCAGCTGTTAGTACCATTTTTGTAAGTCTTTGGTATGACTCGACCGGGGATCGAACCCACGATCTCCCGCATCCGAGGTGGACGCTCTAACCACTAGGCCACCGGAGCGGTCTGGACGAATTAGAGCTAAATGTCCAATAATACCCAGCCATACACCAAAATATCGCATAAGTTGCTTCTTACTGATAGGCACAGGGAACTCAGAAATAGCCATAACCTTAACTTCTATAGGTTTTATTTGGCCATGTCAAACAACATGTCATAACAAAGTAAGACACGCACGGTAGAAGTCACTTTTACTCGGGGTTGATTGTCAGATTTGTTTCGATTAGCCTTTCGAAAAACTTCCGGATGGTTTCCATGTGGTCCTTTCAGGAGCTGTAGATGATGACGTCGTCGATGTAAGCGTCACAATTTGGTATACCGGATGTTATCATATTCATCAAACTTTGGAAAGAACTTGGGGAACCCTTCATCCCAAATGGCATAAATTTGTATTGGTAAAGTTCATATGGAGTCACGAATGCTGAAATTTCCTTTGCTCTCTCAGTAAGTGGAATTTGCCAGAATTCCTTCCAGATGTCAAACGTAGTGAAGCATTTGGCACTTCAATCCTGTCAATGCAATTATCGATTCTAGGAATTGGAAACGAATATCTTATCGATACTTCTTACTTTTCTGTAACCAGTACACATATGGAAAGTCTTATCTGGTTTCGGCACTAGAATACAAGGTAAGCTCCAATCATTTTTACTTGGTTTGATGAAGTCATTCTCCAGCAAATACTGAACTTATTTCTTCAGATAGTCTAGTTTGAGAGGATACACCCTATAAGGAGTTTATTTTACAGGCGTTGAATTCACTATTTCAACGTCGTGGAAGATCTTATTTGTTCGTGTTGGAATATCTTGAAATAAGTGTTCATATTCTTTTAGTTACTTCAAAATCATCAATATCCAATTTCTCATCTTCGCTTGAATGTCGTGTGTGGGGGGACAGGTACTACTAAATTAATTAGATAATTTATATGGCGATCTCTCTCAACATACTCATTTAAAATATTAATGTGGCAAAGTTGTCACTGCTTTCTCCTCCCAGAAGCATTTAGAATGTAATTCAAGTCACTCAGTTTCTTTTCAATGGTATGAGGCAAAACATACTTAGCCTGAAGAGGATTTGGGCGCATAGGTAACAGAGCAGAAAATCTATCACCTAGCCGGAAGCTATTATCTTGTGTATGTTTGTCATTCTTCAATTTCATTCTTAAATGGACAGACTGAAGATTAGTTTTTGCCACATCGCAGGCCTCTGACAATCTGTATTTAACTTCGCAGACACAATCAAGAAGCTGCTTTATGTCCGAATCTTCAGTCGAAAGAAGTCTTTTTTTCAATAATTTCAATCTGTCGAGAAACAAGTTCAAAATGACTAAAACACAGAGACCCTTGTTCTGACTCCCTAACAGCAATCAACAACAATTGCACACCTTTATCCCAGTCTTTCTCTGTCTTAAAGCAATATGACCTAGCAATACTCTTTAAAGTCTGAAATAAACTTCCTAAAGAACCTTGATTCTCAGGATGATAGGCAGAAGATGTAAACTGTTTGATACCTAATTCAAGCAAGACCTGCTGAAAAATACAAGACAAAAAATAGATACTTGATCATATTGAACAGCCTTGGGGAGGCCGTATAGTGTATTACAAAGAGGCAACAAAACCCCACAAAAACCAATAAAAGCAAACCCTCTCCCCAAAAAGACCCAAACAAAACCTTTACCAAAGCTTCACTATAATCTTAGTTTTCATATTCCTTAAAAGAATAACTTCTGGAAATCTTGTGGACGCACACATAATTGTCTAAACGTATTAGTTGCCTAACTTGGTCTTAGTTAAGGGGCCGACACAGTCTACCCTTATTCAACTAAATGGTTCATCAAACGCAGGAATAGGTGACAGATGAGCTTTGGGTATCTTCTGATTTCTACCATTTGAAAAGTGCTACAAGATCTACAAAATTTGGAAACATCACTTTTAATTTTTGGCCAATAAAAATTATTTAAGATCTTGTGATGTGTCTATTTTACTTCTAAATGACCAGACAACGGCGTTTCATTAGCTAGATAACAATTTGAGAGTTTACTGACCACTCATCACCAGCGGGTGCTTAAGGTGACCTATATTTCCTCATAAGGACCACATTGTTCAGGAAGTAAACGTTCCTTCTTGTGTGGCATCAGTTGCACTAACAACCCTCTGAAACAAGCAGGAGATCTCTGGGTCTTCATCCTGCAAGATATCCAGTGATTGAATTTTATCACCCTGACTAATGTAAGAGCATGAGTAGCCAAGACAGTGCCAGTATCATGAATAATTCCTGACTGATCCAAACTAGGAGCAAACGTGACCTCATCGAAAGCCTGACCCAAAAATATGTCCGCTAAAGTAATAGTATCCTGTTCAACAACCTCATTCCCAAGTGCATGCTTTGCCATAACATTAGGATCAACACAAGCTAGATATAAACCAGAGATTTCTACTTCGATAGGATCAACTCTTCAATCCATAGGAGGATTGTCTGTTAAAAGTAGATTAAAAATTGTGTACGGTTTAATTGTTTCATGTTACAATGAGCTTTTTCCAGTTCTGTCATGTTTTTGAAAATCGTTTGGAATATACTTGAGATGGTACCTTAAGAAAATTTTGAGTGGAGAGATCTGTGTACTTTTCATGTTTCTTTACTCATTTGAAAGAATTATTTTCGGATGTGTGACAGAATGCTAAGAATCTCAAGCAATCTCTAACTTGTTTAAGTATTGTGTCTTGATTGTAGCTTTGCTGTTTTGACTTGCGTTCCACTTCGTTTCTCAATTGCACACATTAGGCGCGTTCCACGCTATGTGAAGAAAACAGTTGCAATATGAAATTAAAGGAGAGCCATGTGGTATCCCCTCAACGACACTTTGGAACAGTGGGTCCCGAAGTGGGCGGAACCCCACCCCACCCCGGGCGGCAGTGCAATTACTGGGGGGGGGGGCACTAATGCTGAATAATGCTTTTTACGGGGTAAAGTAGGGGGCGTTGAAGATAAAAGAGGGGTAAGTGGCCCGGAAACATTTGGGAACCAGTGCTCTAGACGTACGGGTTCTGTTGGCGATTTCAGAACGGATCGTATTACTTCCTTTTAAGGAAAGGGAGCTGTGTGTGTGTGTGTGTGTGTGTGTGTGTGTGTGTGTGTGTGTGTGTGTGTGTGTTAGCGCGCGCGTGCGATTGGACGTTTAACATAGCTTTTAAAAAATTCAGTAATATCACTACGATGTCTGCAGTGTGGATGTTTATTATGATGTCGAGCACTAGGGCATCGTACCGTATATATGTAGCAAGACACCATGCAGACCAGTTCTAACACTAACTTCCTAAATCAGGGCGCCAAGCGAGGCAGCGGCTAGCACCATCTTTTAAAAATTAGTCTTTGGTATGGCTCGGCCGGGGTCCGAACCCGCGACCTCCCGCATCCGAGGCGGACGCTCTAACCACTAGTCAACCGGAACGGTTAGGGGAACTGTACGCCACCGTTTGCCACATTATCTAAATGAGTGGTCCAGACATTTTTTTAAGTAGTTTAGAAATGGAGATTAAATTATATGTTATTGATGTATTCATATATATCTATGTCTATATATATATATATATATATATATATATATATATATATATATATATATATATATATATATATATATATATATATATATATATATATATATATATATATATATATATATATATATAAAGAGAGAGACAGACAGATAGATAGATATAGATATTAATGCTTACTATTTTTTCGAAATGAATCAAAATCGAATTTACAAAATTTTTCTTGAGAGAATAATAACATCAAAATTGGACATAAAATCTGAAATGTTAGGATAAGGCTATTCGTGTTTCAAGCATCACTGTTCTAAAAATGTATAGATAATAATATGTGTGTAAGTGTTGCAAAACGTTGATGAACTGTTATTTTCAAAGACAAAGCCCACAGAAGGCTGCTCCGTAAAGCCAATAGGATTTAAAGCCTGAGAAGTAGCATGTTTTTCTCCGAATCCATAGGTCCCAACGCGCTGTCGATCTCTGTGTCGATTGCAGAAATCGTCAAGACATTATCAAGGTTTGCTGCACAGTTTGTCACACTGACCAACACCAGCCTTATTCCACAGTTTAGCTGCTTTGTTGTAGGGATTTTCCTTTTGATGTGTTTTATCTGTGCCGTTTAGGCATGTATTTTCTTTGCATTGCATGAACATAGTGTTTAGTATTAAAAAAAAAATGTCATTGATACCATTAATACGAAAAGGAAAATAAATACTGCTCTGAAATGAACTGCCTCTTCACTCTGTCACGCATTCGCCCTCTTGCCGTCTCCGTCCAGTATAAAGTAGAACTCTTATTCTGATCTGAAACTTATAACTCATTCAATGCCGCTTTTGTGCGGGCTGCACGGGGAGTTTATACATACTAATCGTAACAACTTTGTGATGGGGGAAACGTTTAACGTTTCAGGAATATTGTTTTACGTTGTTACTTAAAACTATTTCTCACTCTTTAAGAATATTACTCCAAGGAACGAAGCCGAACATAATGGTACTTTGTCTCCAAAGATTCCACCTTTTATCCTGTTGCAAATTTTACGATGATTTAATAATCATCTTCCAAATGTATAAGACTTAATTCTAAATTGTATCAGCTTAATTATTGGAGTGAATAAACAGTCTAACAGATGTCTTGAAGTCGAAGCCTGTCCAAATTATTTTTCTTTCTGAAATATAACAAACAACATTTCGGTTATTGCACAATAATAAGAAATCGATCACTCGTATTAAAAGGGCGATGATTATATAAATGAATTCTTGTTCCATAGGCTACAAAACTTAAAACCTTTGTCGGGAGGAATCCTGATCCAACCCGGTATTTTTTTGCTTCCATTTTGTAAGGAACAATCATACCAGCAGTCATTATGGAAGGGTGGGGGGTGTGTAATATTGACAAAAGGATCCCATTAGGCCAGGATATCCAGGGACTCTCATCAGAGATCATGCTTAATCACCAATGTTTTAAAGATGGCGGCACTGATTGTGTAAGTCGAGTCATCGGTGCACCATTGAATAACATACAGGACAATGTTAAAGATTTATCAAGGTTCAGTCATGAGATTCATTAAAATACCCTTCTCAAAAGTGACAAATTCCTTCCCATAATGTATAATTATATAAAGTCTGGGTAAGCTAAAAAAAAAAAACAGCAATATACATATATGTTGTCAATATTCACACCAAGCTGATCCAACAAATAAAAATTGCTTGATATGTTATGAATAAATACGTATTTAAACAAAAATATTGATACATAAATGAAATATAAAGATGAAAAGAAAATTATTTACGAAAATATAAATTTGTCAAGTTTGAAAGTCAATTGTGTTGTCACTTATGTATTTATAAGTGGACAGAAGACACGCACGCTATTATTTTGATTTGGTTGTGCTAGGTGCCCTTTCTTACTGTGTTTTTTAAGTATAAAAGTCATTTCGATTCTCTTAAGCTAAAATTGTCAAGGGGCACTTCTGAGTTCTATGTAGACGTCATTTAACGCACTTTATGGCTTTGTCCTATCGCCTTTATTTCATTTAACGGAAAGACCATCTTAAAACTTTAACATGCAGCCCCTTGCGGCGTGTATACTCTTGAATTTTAAAGTTTCTTATGACGTAAATAAGTCAATGTGGGTTTTTTTTATCATGTTTCCATATAGATATTGTAAAGTCACAACTGGAGGAACATCCAACAGAGAGTATTACGTGCATATAAGAAGATTTTGGATCGCAAGATGTGAATATTCAATGCTCTCCATGCAGGCTTGCGTGTTTAATGTTGTGCAACTATTGATAAACCATGTATGCATGTATGTATGTATGTATGTATGTATGTATGTATGTATGTATACATGTGCGCATGTATCTATTTATGTATGTATGTATGCATGTATGTATGTATGCATGTATGTATGTATGTATGTATGTATGTAAGCATATTTTCCGTACCACTCTGAAACAGTGTCTGACGTCAGGGAAGGGAGTTCGCTTTGTATAAAATTCATCGTCAAATTATTTATGAGTACATTGTTATTTGACTAGGGTTAAAACCAAACTGATGATGATGATGATGCATTAGATTAAAGTCCTTTATCGCGATAGAACATGCGTATGACTATGTTAAGTTGTATGCAAGTGGGTACTGGTTTATTTTGGCAAATAACCACTTCTAACGCTGCCTAAGCAAGCACCAGGAAGAAGGGCATCCCGATCCCTCCTTCCAGACCTCTGTTCAACTTCTCTCGCCTACTGTCTGTCATCTAAATACGTTCTTTGTCAAATCTGTACCCAGTTGCGCATGACTGTGCGGTTGTCCTTATCCTCACTCCAGTCACATATCTAAGTCGAATGATCCAGAGCTGTGAAATTTCCTATTTTGTATTTTTGTTTCTGTTTGAGTATTATGTATAACCGAGAAGAGTATCTAAGCGGTTTCTTATATCAGCCAAAAGATATTTGTGTGATCTTAATTAGGGTTTCTCGACGCCATTTCAGCAGCATGCCAATCGGGTTTCTTGACATGGCGACGCAGTTCCGCCTAAAGAAGATTTAGTGGATCAGAATGAAAGCCCTATACTAAGCATTGAATTCAAGGTTGTGTGTGCTAGATGTGTGCTCTATGTTGCATATCTTTTAACCGTTTGTTCGTCTGTCTGTTGTGCGGGTGCTATAGTGTATGTATGCTATTTGTTAGAGTTTGTGCTATACATCTCTCTGGTATGTGTACTATTCGTGTGCTGTTTTCTTTTGGGGGTTTTATTTTCTAACTTTTATACCTAATAAGGACTTTTTGTATTCCGGACCTTCCCTTGTAGCTTCCCAGTCTCTTCTGGTTGATGGTTGATCTCTTCTTTAATTCTGCTTCATCCCCCGCTTGAAATATATGTATGTGTTTGCTGTGTCTTTGTTCTGTACGAGTGCATGTGCTATATCCCCGCGTGTTATGAGTATATTTTATAATGTATGTATGCTTTAGGATTTTAGGTTTGTTTTTTAATATTTTGTACCAATACCTATTGCGTGCTTGGGAGTCTCGGGTTGTGGTGGAAATGATTACTTTTCTGTCTTTGTCCTGTGAGGGACTTGTCTTTTTGTTGCTTCACTGCATTGTATCTCCGATTCTGTTATTTTATTTCTTGTGTCAATTGCCCTTTCCGCCATTCATTCTTCTTGTACCCCACCTAGCTGCCCTTGCCTCGAGCCGTCAGCGTCTTCTGTAAGACCCTATTTAATGCTCGTTCGGTTTGTTTTTCTGTGATAATGAGCTACTTTCTGCTTTTTTATTTCTATGTGTTGCTTGTTTCATTTGACCCTTATCAGCGAGCCATCTCCATCTCGTTTGATTTGCTATTATTATCACTTATAATAAGGTTTTGTTTTTAAGGCATATAAAATTAGCAGTGGCATTTTGTATAGTGTTACGACTCTATGGTCTTAAACACAGTTAGAGAAAAGAGCTAAAACCATGAAGTTGTGTAAAATTTTCAGCAACTAATTTATTTTCCTAGAATACAAAGTGGAAAGATAAAAGGTACTTACAGTATTGTGAATTAATCCCAAAGAGTCATAAAAGTTCTATCACAAGTCCAGAATTATAGAGTATTCCAAATGAATTCTAGTGGTGTTCCGAATGAATTACAATCTTGAATGTGCTGATGTACAAATAGTGTTGATGTGCTAACAGTCTTAGTCAATGAATGCTTGGTAATACCAATGAAGTATTTAAACTAATAAACCCTCTAAAAGTGATTCCGCTAAAAGATTAATGATAAGATATATAATGAGTAATTCGGAAGTAAACAAAATTTATATAAAAAGATAAGACACAATAACATAACCAGGATGTGGGTCATTTTCCCATCAAATTCGTTAAGAACGTGTTTCTAGAACATACTTAATATCTAAAGGAAACAAGACCTTTAACTCAACATCTGTAAACATTTTTAACCTCCAAGTAATAATGATTTTAAAATATAATCTAAAATCAAAGACAAGAATTAGCTTGGTACTATGTTGGTTTCAAAAAAAGACATTAGTCAGGTAGATTCAACTCCTACCGTCAATTATGGACAGAGGCCAATTACACAATACAAATTAAGTATACTTAACAATATAGATTGATGGACGAACAAGTTCGCTGATGCAAACTCGTCCCATCGAACAAATAAGAACAATCACATCTAATAAAATAGCATGTGCTCATTATAATATATAATATCTATCTTGGATGATGTAACTTGGAATAAAATAGCATTGTATATATATTGATGAATAGAGTAATTTCCTGCATCAAGTATCTCAATACGATTTTCGCAGTAAGGGAAACATCAAACAGTTAAGAGTGTAACATTGTTTTTTTCTGCGTTTATCTTGTATAAACTGTAAAATGTTGAATCACACATCAAATTACACCTGAAGGATCTACCCCTGCCCCTCCCCATCATCGTAACTATCAATGTCAGCATCTGGCATTGAGGACCAGTGTTCCGAGTGTTACTGCTAGTCTTTGGACTCTCCTTTCCCTTCTTCCCTATTTACCGATAGTTTTGATTTAATTTCAACGAAACCCCATGAATGTGTCGGAGGCTGTTGCCTATTGTTTTTGGTTTCTGGTAAACCGTTCTGACCAATGGAAATTTGCAATGTATTTACCCACTAATGCAGTTGCCATTATTAATGGGTCAAAGTTTTCTGTGTCTGATGAATGACATTTATTTTATAAGGCAAATTTCACCCACCTACCCCCTTCCCCACCTCCCATCCCCCAAAAATCCAAATCCTTACATGCAGAATTTCGGCGACAACAGACCTTCACCTGGCGTACATGGAACATTTATTATCCAGAGTTATATCAAATACATTCAAAGAATGAGTAATGTTTGTTCACACAAACATACGAAGATTAGTTGTTTTATTCAGTCTAAATCAATTGTTTTCAATTGTCAGCACAAAATCTTCACATGTTTTCAATCTACTTTAGAAATTATGTTGGCTACATTGCACATGACTGAATAGAAGTTGGTAAAAGTGATTATCCTCATAGTTTATACTGAAATAAATGCAACTTAGCCTGATCACATGGTTGAGTTCTGACAAACGGAAATCTTCGTCAAATTTACTATATCATGCAACGAAAACCCGTTTATAAATAATCAGACTTGCCGTGAAGGAACATTATATAGTTTGTTACTGGTCAGGACGTGAAGTGCTGTTACTGCTGGGACATAATGAATGTGGCTAGTGCTTTGTTTCTTCTCTTTGCTGTCACGTATGGTGAGTTCATCTGCAATAATATTTGCATTTTATTCATGATTCTGATATACAGCATTGAGTTCTCAGACTTATTTACTAGTAACTAGGGAACTGCAACAAAGGGTTTATATCATAAACTTGGCCAGCTCAGATAATCTGGCGAACTGGGATGAAAACATATGGCTCTTTGTTAAATGCCTTTTATTTAATTTATTTAAAATTCATTTAAGTTCTCAGCATTGGGCAAATTGTAATTTTCATAATATGTGGATAGACACCGGTAAATTTCAAACTTGTTTGATATTGATTGACGTAAGTAGATACGTTACAACAACTGGATGTTTCCCCACGTTTAATTTTTCCTTTGTTGGTAATTGGATTGAAAAAGGAAAAACAAATATGTTTAAAATGTATTCATGCCGAATATACCCCAGAGAATTTTGAAAAAGGTGTTAGAATGGTTAATGTTTGGCCAGTATAATTATTTAAAAACGTTGAGATAGATCTGTATTGTGTGCTAACATTTGGGACAAATGTTTGATAAGTAACATTTATTTTACATTTATTAAACATGTTTAATAAATACCTAAGTGTGATCTGATTTATATTTGAATACTTACTCCCAAAGGTTAGCGTTATTAAAATAATGTATTAAATTTTATTGCAATTTATAACATTTTAAAGATTCTCCTCATGCGTTCCTTTCCATTTGTGTGAATAATTGCAATTGGAGTTTGAAAAATTAAACTTGGAATTATTTTAAAAATGTATTGAAGCAAAACTGCCGAAATATATAGGCAACCCGGATAATTTTAAAATTACTTGGCATGTTTAATGTTTTACCACTATACATATGATACAGATAGCAGAATGTCATAAACGTAGCACGCTATGCTTAGTTTGGTAAATTCTTTATGAATAATATTTATTTATTAAAAAAGATAATAAATATTTCAGAAAATAACTGTACCCATAATATAACTATTTATCGTGCATGAACTTTAATGTTTACAATAAGTCTGAAAGTTACCCAACATTTACTACTTCATCTGCTGACGATGCATTTCTTTTTTATCTAAAAGCAACTGAAATATATATTTGTGGAAAGTGCCGCAAGCCATAGACGGCCAAGAACATTCTGGGAAAGGTAGTGCATATTTAAAGTTAGACCAGTAAATTAAATTATTTAGATAGCAGGATGATAGATTTGTGTGGTTACTGCTTCGAATTGCATATTTGCGACGAATAGTGATGACTTATTCATTCAAGTTTGACCACAGCTTAAAACATAACCCCAGAACAATATATGAATTTCATAAGTTTACATTAAATGCTACACGGAAATTGAATTTAGGATAATGGTAATGGTAGTAGAGACAAAATGGTGCTTTTAGACCAGGCAAACTGAGATGGGTCAGTGCATTCTATACACCCAAAAGTTAGTTAAATATCAGTTGCGAGTACTAACTGTACACGTTCGAGGTCGCGCAAGTGGTGAGCCTTGCAAAAATAAGGAAAAAGCCCGTGGCGTCTCTAGCTGGAATCTACAATTTCCAACTGTTTACTAGACTTTTACTGCTTGTAAATCAATCCCTGTTTCGTTTTTGTCTCCGTACTAGCGATCCGGTCCTATATTTACACGCGGAGTCGTCGGAAGTTTCCATTTTGGCTAGCCGTATTTTGGACTCCGCTATGGTAAGTGGGTTTTTTTTTGTTGTTGTTGTTGTTTTCAATGATCAGCGAGTGTGGCGTATTCATTTTGCATAAACTGCTTCGTGCGGCCACGAATATTTGCGAATGAACACGTATTCGCGAATGCAGTCATAACGAAGTTATTTTGCTGGCGCCGCCAGTGACATATGTTGTTATCGATATAGCACCAACAAAATATCTAACAGCTTTTCCTACGATTGTTGCTGTAGTCGCCATTGTAGCTACTGCAAGACCAACAATAGTTGCGGCATCGATTTCGTAAACAGCATCTACGACAGCACACTAGCGTTTATATTTTGCGAGTATGGCAAACGTTTTGATGATTCTACCTCGCGTCTTTATCTCTGCTTTGATTAATTTTGAGAGTCCATCACGGTTCTATAAATAAGGTCACTACGCAGTACGATTGTTCGACAGGTAGACCTAGTTCATTGCGGCTGCGTGAAACAGATAAGCGCACTTCCAGCTAAGTATTTTATTTCCGGATACAACCACCTCGAAATTATAGAATATATTTTCCCGGGGAATATTTTTGCTCAGGAGATTGGTTGCACGCTTTTAGGTTTGCCTAGAACTACACTGATTACCCCCTCCTTAGTGTCGACGATGATCCTTCTTTTTGTCCAAGAACTGTTACACGGATAAGTGCTTCTTTGGTGAATATCAGTCTGAGTTTTTCTTTGGTTGATCGAGTTAGCGTTGTTAGTTCGATATAACTGATGAGGAATTTTATCGCAGTGGTTCTGTCGATGAATTCCACTTCACCGTCGTTGAAGCAATCCTTGGATGTTTCCAGGTCCGATGCTGTCTCCAGAGATCAGGCATTTTCATGTTAGCATCAAGTGGGTATTAGTACATTATATATCTGAGCGTATGCGAAGGTATGTCAATAACCAAAGAGAATTTCAGACACTCCTAACCGGTCAAATATTATCACATTACTGGGTTGTTCACCTTTCACCTAATCCTTAATTTTAAACGTCACAAACACGAGTTTAGGTGCGCAGATATCTCGCTAGGTAGTTGTTTGCCATAATCGCGATTATGTGCTTAGTAAACGTGTTATCAAAGGCATCGACAATATTAATTTCGTACAACAGTTTTGCCAGCTCATTGTCAGCTCATTCTCAATCTAAATTTCATTATTGTCGTGGTAGCCCTTTAAGTTAAACTGTTTTTGGCTCCGAAAATAGCCTTGCAACATCTTCGCAATTCCCGACGGTTCATGACGTTGTCCAAATCCAAGGTTGAAATTTAGGTTCAGACATGGTATAATGGCACCATCAATGCCAGGTCTGACGGATATACAAGAATGGTGTGAGTCAACCAAAGTGGAACATCATAGACTGGTCAGCTGATCTCTAGCAATCATCGCTGTAACGGACCAGTCATAATATCGTCATAGCGACGTCACTGTTCTAAGAATTGCATCAACATACTTTCCTTCGATGAGATATCGTATGTTGCTGAATAACGTCATGATGACGTTGTTGACAAATCAAACCTTCCAACTGGCGGCATAAGAGTTATTCTCGTCTTGTATACGTTTTTCATCGAGAGATAAGAAGTATCACACGTTACAAAATTATAAGATGTGCTATGTATTTGTAATTATATTAGTGAATAGATCAGCGTCTTTAGATGGGAGCGATTAATACTGAAAATCTATGACGCTTCGTTCTATCAACACATGCACGACCAAGTCCAACATGCTTGAATTTTGCCATGGTGAAACTTTATAGACAATTGGTTTCATTTAATACCCTTTGCGAAATATCTACAACCATTGTCACATATGCAGTCATTGAAACAAGTCAGCTGAAAGTCATAGCGCAGCTTTGTTGATTATTTTACTGATCGGCACGGAATCTTTGATTGCTGAGTTACTAATGGTAGCTGTCGATTTTGAATAGTTAGTTTACCTGTGCAGTGCAGCGCTCTTGATGCTGTCAACGACTAGCATTGCAACTTGTTTAGCGATTGGTGCAGCGCGTGAGGCCAGACCGATGAGAACGTTTGGAGCACCTTTGAATAATCCCTGGACAACATTACCGAGATTATTCCCTAATATGTCACGTAGATTGGTTTTCTCCCGTTGATGAGACGCACCGTTCTCACACTTCCACGTACGATTATCATTTTATTAAGTATTAAGTTGATCTAAATGTACAGTTGTATCATCAAGGTCTCTCCTCGGAGCTATAACGCGTACCTGTCGTGCCCCACGACTGAAAAAGACGAAGGTGCGCCGATCGGGTGTTGTGGCATGGAAGATAAACAGACGCTGTCTGAGGAATAGAGAGCAGATAATCCAGTGCACATTGGGGAAACACGTGATCAATAGCAAAAATTGTGAGCCATTCTGTTACTGTTACTGATAAAATCACATGTTAAATAATTCTGACGTTGAAGTGATCCTGGCAATGTCTGGTGCAAATAGTTCCATACCCTTTGGGTCCTGCATGCAAACATCGTTTGACCAATCATGTTCAGTCGAGATGATAATGTTTGTGCAGGTTCGTGTTAAATTAGAAAAAAAAATGTTAGAGTCTTTATAATCTCTAGGGCCTTTTCCAGTTACTAATATGATCTTTCGTCGGATCTCATCATTGATCGGTTCAATGTCCTACGACCCCGTTGAGAGCTGAATAATATTCCAGGTCGATATTAATCCAACTGCAATAAACGCAACGATGGTAGTGTCTAAAAAATCAAATAGAATTCTGGTTTCCTTGATGAGCTAGTGCTAATTTATTTGACACTCGGGGCTTCATATACAAGAACATGCTGCATTGTGGTTTTGTATGTTTCTTCATAACTCATTATTGATATTGTCGATGTCTTTAATGCGCGTTTCCGTATTCATGAATTAGTTGGTGAGCAACCTCTGGCAAAGCAATGCAACCTCGCTGATGACGTCTGGGGCGTTGTTACCGGCGCGAACTGACCCATGAGTGTTTCCAATCGATCCACAGTTTTGTGGACTTATTACTGGCTCGCAGTCGCGCAATCAATGATGGACCCTTGTTGATGCAAACGTTACACACCTTCACCATCATCTTTTGTGAGTTCATTCCAATATTCCACGCAATATGCACGAAATGATCCATCTTTTTAAACCTTTCAATAAATGATTACCAGGCTCACCCTTTATTTGTTTTTTCATGAACTTTGGGTGTATGGTTCCGTTACGTATTTTTTCAAGTCTCTTAGTAAGCAATGGACAAATGCTACGATGTCTCCACCTCCTGTATCTTTTCTATGCCAAGCTCAAATAAACATTTCTGACCGTGGTTTCTTTGACTTGTGCATATTTGTTGTGGAGGATTTGCATCATCTACGCCTTTCTGTGTTCTGCCCGTTATCGCCTTTGATAACATCTAGGTCTTGTTTAGCTCTCACAATCTGCTTTAGCAAGCATTTATTGATTTGCTCTGTCCAATCTGTTCCCATCATCGCGGTGGTAGTTTTAACGACTTAATTCATATCCTCTACAGCTTCGTGCATGGGTTTGATCAGCGGTGCAAACGTATTTTCGAAGACCGCTGTGAGATATTCCCGTACGGTTTGTTATGACAGAAACATATGTACTCCATCACATCGAGCAGCAGGAAGGGTGAACAAACCACTTGTCTGAATCGTCATTTGTCTAAAATATAAGGCTGGAAAAACAATGTCGATAACTCTAAACCGAACCTTCTAACCGAGACTATTTCTGTATTGTTGAAAACGGATAATAAATCCTTTGGGTTAGCTCATTTTTGTTATTTTATTGTTGATTTTTTGTTTTTATTTTATAGTGCGTTTAGTTTACTCGCCGGGTCACTCAATATTGCTTGTTTTTCACCCTTACTGTTGCTATAATTAACCAAAGATTTTATCCAGACCTATACGATATCTGGATCTTTGGTCATGTAGATTTATTGTTATAAATCCGAACGGAACAGCTTGTGCTTTTGAAAATAATTTTTTAAATTTGATCATATCCATATCCCCTGAACACCAAGTATAATAAATATTTGTAAGGTATAATTGTCTACTCCATTAAACACAACCAAAATATTACAGTTATCTCTGATCACTTTAGGTATTTGTGTATATCGCTGAGTAATATAGATCACGTCAGTATTTTTATGTCTACCTCGAGAAAATATCCGAGCTGGATTTGATTGTTTATCTAACATAATATCGTCATATACTACGAGATTATTAATAAATCCATCTAGGTCATCTACAGATGGGGCTTCATCAATATCGGTAATAAAGTCAACAACATCATTACCGTTTTCATTCAGCAATTTTGCATTTTCATTAAAATCTTTAAGTATTTCGTAACACCGTTGATCATCTACAGATGGTGCTACCAAATATAGTTTATCCCACTTCAGCCATCTCATTATTAGATTAAGCAATAATTGTGTTTTGCCTGATCCAGATGGGCCTATTATAATCATTCTAATAGAATTTGGTAGTGCTGGATGGTGCCTTACTGGTTCTTGTTTTCGTGTCGCAGAAAAGTCAATTATATCCATATAATAAATAACATGGATTTATATTGCGTTCGATGTAGAGTACCTACACCTACTGCCGAATTAACAACAATAACAACGAAGAATAAAAGACGTGCAATTACAGGCAAGTGTGTGAAATGTGGTACAAAAAATATAAATTTATTTCATCAAAGACAGGTGGAGATATCGCCGCTTCATTATGGAAATTACCAGGAACTCCATGGGCTAAATATCCCGGTGAGAAACATCTTCCTGGATATAATTATTGTGGTCCTGGAACTCGACTTGATATCCGACTTGATGATGAAGATCAACCAAGACCAGGAGAGTATCCAATAAATAAGATTGATCAAGCGTGTCATGTTCATGACGTTGCGTATAAAAGTAAAGATTTACAACAACGGCATCTCGCAGATGTAAAATTGATTCACGCATTAAATTATATACCTAATAAATCTGTCAGAGAAAAACTCGCTAGTTTTCTAGTGAAAACTGCCATGAAAGGTAAAATAATGTTAGGGGCTGGTAATTAATCATATAACTATTATAATGGAGTCTGTTTATTATAGCCCAAGAGGATATTGGAGAGGCAGATCAGCGATTACTAAACTTGCTGAAGCAGCAAAAGTCTCACGTTCTGTTGCTGCAGCGTG
>JAECUM010011493.1:0-71025 GCA_016617855.1 Megalonaias nervosa | reverse complement strand
ACACCAGATAAGGAAAACCATTGATGTTCATGATAAAGGAACGAGACATTTTGCCAAAGAACAAAATTTGTGAGCTTCAGGTTTTAAATTTTCATGAAAATTTAATTTAAGTTAAAGTTGCCATATCAAAATATGTATCATTTTTTAAAATTGAATTTTCTAGTAAAGTTTAACAGACAAATTTAATTTCTAGCAATTTCCAGATTTGTGTTATTACTCAAAATTAATTACAGTTTATTTCAAGTGTTTATCTTGATTAATAAAATCACATTTAAACTTTAAGTTTTATGCATTTTTGACAGTCGGCCATTTTGAACTTCCTTGTGTTTCTGTTACAATGGTGTCAAATAAAAACCTCTGTTATATTCATGAATCAAATTCCTTAAACTTTGCAACATTATTTCAGACACATTTTATTACAGATGGAAGTTATTTCCATTCAGGTGAAATTTTCTAACCCTGTTAAGAATCAGGTCACAATTAGTACTTCCAGTTCAGTACCCATGAATGTAGTCCTAGTCTATTTTTAGAGCATTTTGTCCTCGCTCATTTTGTTGGTGATACAAGAGTTAAATTTAGTCTTTCTTGGTATGGATTTAAAGGTATTTGTTTATTCTTCAGAATATAGGCTTATGGCATGGTTGTCTGTGTGCATTTTGGCGACAGTGCACAGTGAGTAGTAAGGCCTTGGTGATGATCCGGAAGTGAAATCTGTGTTCCACTGCATAATTCTTTGTTTACAATCCAGCCCCTCAAAGAACTGCCGGTGAACCTATGACAAGAACTTCATTGTGAAGTCATCTCTGAAGGTATTTTAGATTAATATATGATTTATACTCATTGGTTCCCAGTGGAAATTTCAGTACTGATAAACAAATGCATTGGCTCCAACTTGGAACAGTGGTACAAATACAGCTATGGATTCTGATCATATAAAAATTCATTATGCTAGGTCATTGCCCACATGGTCAAACCACATCTATAACAGGACACACATTTTGCATTGCGATTTGTCTCATGTTTCAACCCCAGGTACAGCTTAACAATAAACTTGATCAGATGAGATTAGTTTGGTACAACCCATGTAGGTGTAAGCTTCATATCTGGTGTTTGTGATGGACGACCAGGTAGAAGTTAACTTAAAATGTGAAGACAAAAATCAGTAATGAACCAAATGCCAAGTTTTAGGGGTGTATATCTCTATAAATACCTGAGATATTTAAAGTCTGAGGTCAGCTTCAAATTCCAGAGACCACAAATATGTAGTTCAGTAAATTTGTGCCTAATATTGATATAATATGAAAAGTTAAAGGCATCTGAAAACCCTTCATTGTAAGCTGACTACTTTGCAAGTGACAACACTATGTTACCCCTTGCCACTTCATCTGGCTAGAACTTTATAAGTAACTGGAAATTTTGTACTGAAAATTTGCATGATACCATCATTTACATAGATGTACACCTGGAGAAACTTTCATGGTAATCAGAGATGATAGCCTGGAGATCTCTGGGTAATGTTTCATGGAATAACCGTCTTGCTTGATGCCAACAATAACTGTCATCTTTAGGGTCGTGTGCTGCATCATCTGTTTTTAGAAAGCATCTCTTAATTTTGGCCCCACAAGTAAAATGTACAGTGTTTCATGGAATTATTTTGTGTCATGTAAGACAGGGATCCCTTTAACCTCTGCAATCTTGAGTTGGACTGTTCGACCACTTGGGAATTAAATTTACAATACTGTGGATAGGCTTTCAACTCATAACTCGGACCACATGACCACATGCTGTAAATATAGAGAAAAACAAATCCTTAAATAAGTAAACTCCAGATTATAAAATATAGAATGGACCCCAAAGTTAATATTACAGTCTTTGTTCTCTGTTTTCATTTAAAAACAATAGTAAAATTTCGGGAAAATTATATTAATTCTGAACAGAATTTTCCGCAAAATCAGAGTAGTTTGAATGTGTGTGTGTGGGGGGGGGGGTAACTTGGATATTTATCGCAGCTTTAATAATTTTTGTCATATCACTATGATGTTGATAGTGTGGCAGTTTATAGTGATGTCTGACACTGGGTCATCATGCCGCAGACATAGCATTATGTCCCATCCAGTCAAATTATCTTGACACCAGGCCAACCAATCCTAACAATAACCTTAATACTGAGTGCAGAGTGAGGCAGTTGCTGGTACCATTTTTACAAGTCTTAGGTATAAGTGTAGTTTGCAATGTACAGATAAAAGTAATGCTATAGCAGGATGGATAGCGCGGAATGTAGCATAGGAATTAAATAAACCAAACTTCATATAAATACATGTACCTGTATGATTTCTAAAATGCAAACTGTCCACTCGGAATGATGTGTCCTTGAAAAATATAGGATCCCTATTAAGACTGTAAACATGGAGAGAGCAGGCATTATCATACACTACCAGTTTTGGAGTTGAAAAAAAAAACACACACTCGTATACTATTTCAGAATGATGGATTCAAAAATTATAATTGCTAATTAGTATAAAAAGTATATGCATTTCAAGCATTTCTTTCTTCACTACTTACCTATGAATGGTAAAAAAAGGCTGAATATCATAACCTTTGACAATGATCCATATTACATGGTATAAAAGATCAAGGAACTTATCCACAACACCATCTATATTTCCAGACGCCAAATTTGTTTCAGTCTATAATTAATATTTTCAACAAAGAAAAGATTATTGAATCGTCGTTGTTCAAGGTATTATTAAGATATATCCATTAGCTGAATAATGATTGAAAAACAAAAAAAACATTTATATCTTGTCACATGCTTAGAGAAGAAATGAAAGTTTACAAGAGCCAATCATGCAACTAACCTTTCCTAAATCTGGTCCTGAGGAGGGTGAATGGAACATCTGGTGATTCATGCACTTTCATAACCTGGAACCCGTAGCAAATTCCTAGAAATTAAAATAAGACACTTAAATATTTTCTTGACAAAATCATGGGGTAATAGGACAAGAAAAAATTAAAACATGTACATGCAAGTGATTCAGTTTTAAACAATTTGTATTAATACAATACCAATTGTGAAGAAATATCGGCTAAAACAATTAAGGATCAACTGAAACAGTGGTAGATAAACTTGGTAGCCTTTTGAGCAAATGAGACTTCATCAAACTGGAGTCTGGTGACACCAGTGTGCAGTTAATTTAATGCTATTAAGACAATCTTTGGGCAAAATATACTCTGTTGCATGATTCAATTTGTTTTCTGACAATATCTTACTTAAGCTTACCATGTGGGCAAAACAGTGTAAACACTCCTGGCAGCAGATGCGGATGTCCCTTGGCAAATTTGGAGCAAATATCCTTCAGTCTAGACCCCTTCTTATCTGCAACAAATGTTCCTCTCTTTCTAATCTGTGGAAGCTGAGGAAAAAATGCCAGGTCATCGATATCTTCTTCATTTGGTAATTCTGATGGGAAGGGTTTTTTAACAAATGGATCAAAAACTTTTTGTTTAAATTATGAAAGGCTGCCTTTAAGAGTGTCCAATGGAAATTTCTCTTTCAAATTTGAAAGAAGGTTGAAAAATACTGGTACTTCTTTCTGAATTCTGGAAAGAGTGGTGTCATCTTCAAAGATAAAAACAAGTTTTGCCAAAGAACAATTCAGAAAATCAAATAAATCTTCAGATTGAACTAAAAAAACTACACAAAGGGTTTGAAGATGCCAAAGCTTTGATAAGCTCCCTCCAATATCCTTTAGCTACAATTCTGTCCACTCTGTTGATGCTGTCTTCTAGTATAACTTTTAAGAAAGACAACAATTCAGAACTTTGATTTTCTTCTTGAACTGTTTGAAGGAGTTTCCCTTTCTGCTCGAAACTTACTCCGCTTGATGTATAGTCAAGCAGGAAAGATCTCACTGTCCTCGAAAAAAGTGTCCGCTCCTTGGCTCTGTTAAATAAAGAAACAGTAATATATAGGCACCATTTCTGTGATAAAATGACGGGGGAGGGCACAGAACATGATATCAAAAAGGAATGAACATTTGTCACTCAGGAATTACAACCACCAATGAGATCATTAGATTTCAAATATCTCTTACTACCACAAAACTTACTTTGCTATTAGAGTTGAGATACTTAATGATTCTCAACCCCTAAAATCTTATATACTTATATTCTGACATGTGTACAAATAGAACCAAGCTTCATTTGTCTTGTATAATGATAATCATGAAATTTCAGTGCAAATCAATATTGTCTATTGAAACATTGGCATCAATGAAATCATATAAATCTTCATTATTAAAAATTATAAGAACTGATGATATTCATTTGGCTAAAGTGAAGAAAGTGACCGAACAAAAATCATATGTGGGATAATATTTGTTACATTATTTATTATAATCTTTGTGTGTTAAAATATATAGCTGACACTATCATTCAATACCGGATTGCAACAAACCATGCCAATAATTTACTCTGACAATGACCACAAATAACTTTTTAACAATTATTTTCAGATGATTATTTGTGGAGACAATGTTAAGCAATGATCAGTGAACGAGTGCTCAAATGTTGTCAACTTTGACATCCAGTCACACTCACCTAATATGTTTCCTACTGGCCTCAAATGGTATTTTACCAGGCCCAATATAACACACTTTCACCAATACCAACGCAAGATATTTTTCACAGATGGGGTAAAAGCCAATGTGTCCCTTCCCAAATGTCTGGCAGATGAATAAACATCAATAAATGGAAACATGCTCTCATATTATTACCTGTCTGCATCTCTTGTATGATATGGCTTGTCAACGGTATTACTTTAACGACAGTATATTTTGCCAAGACACAAGTTCCTTTCGGAATGATACTGACGTTGCATCCATTACTACAGTGTCTGGATCTGGGCCACAGTGGGGGCATACAAAGGCACTGGAATAATTTACTTCAAGGAGATCCAAAAATCTGTACCATGCTGATTAAAAATCACCATAACTGAGTTTTTCTTGAATGTCATGTCCAGCATCTGTGTACATCTTACACAGGACTGTGTATTCTGTGAAGATTGTCGACCTTCGCAAAATAAAATTTTAAACAAATATTCATGTATTCAACTAAAGAGGAATGATTAAAATAGTTTCTGATATCATTAATTAAAAAGAAAGTAAAGGACAAGATTTTAGCCTATAATTTTCCTTTCATCCAGTTTGCAATTTTTGCAATTCTTCAATTGCGATATGAACAGTAATCCAATTGCATATTAGATAGCCAAAGTTCCGATGTAATAACCCTATATACGCCTTGGCGGATCGGACATATATATTGGTGCTTTGTCCTAGCAGCCATCTATTGGATTTCATAGAGTTGCCTCCCTCAGAATGTAATGCCAAGTAACAAAAAGCGTGGTGTACATCAACCAAAAATGTTGGGGGCAATTGATCTAAAAAGGGTACTTGTAAGTTTAACATTGAAAGTATGACTGTGTGCCAAATGGAAGACATTACAGGTGTATTTGAGTGAAAGGTATTTGTGCAAACATGGACAGGCACTGGAAAATCGCTTATTTATCAGCCCATGCAAGTTGTGTACTCTCCTTGTCTCGATTATGTAGGAACTGTGTTAAAATTTTAACAACTTAATTTTGATTGGATGCAGTGGCTTAATGCCACAGCCAATGAAATTCACAGACCCGAAGCACAGAAATATTTGCTCGATATGCTAAGTTGTAGATAAGGCTATCATATAGGAACCTTGGCTAGCTCAGATGAATCCAAGTGTTACAACTATAATATTGGACAAATTTAAATGCATTTTTGTAATAATTGCAAATATTACTACAGAATATTGAGACAAATGCAAGCAAAAGGTTAATGTTTCCCCCAAGACTGATCTTTAAACTGGATACTTCAAAAATATTTTTTGTTATTCATCTGCTTCAGTAATGAACATGGAATCAAAACAATATATGGCACAAAGCATGAGCAGTACTTATAATTCTATGGATATGCCAACAATTAAAGATTATAGCAAACACGACCCAGAACAGAGTTAGTTAATAACAATGAAGATATCTTACGCATACACATGCAGTTCAATAAAGCAAAAGATGAAGAGGGCTTTCAAAACCTTTAATACAATAACATGACCTCATTAACAAAACTGCTATGGCTGAAGAAAAACCAAACCTAATTACAAGGAAATAAAACCCAATAAAGTGAATCTTTTAAATAATACTCAGACAATACAATATGCTTACTTTCCATTTAAGAAGTAATACATGAATCATCTAAAGACTTCATGACACATGATATATCTACCCATATTTAGCACACACTGCTCTAGACCATCCAAATGGAAAGCTTTCTCACATTCCATACATGTTTTGGAGAAGACTGAAAACTAAATAACACATAACTATGTTACATTTCAATAAATACAGAAGCCATTAGAGACATGTAAAATCTTCATGTATTATTTACAGTGGTATTGGAAAATATAACAGGCTTAAGGGCATATCAGTCGCTAATGATAATGCATTCTCAAATTTTACTATTAATGAAGTGTACGTATGATCTTTCCATATATCTGTACTCACATTTCATATTATATTACAAACTTTATCTGAAAATTTGAATTGTTGCACATGACACACCATTCATTTTCTTGCTCAAAGTCATAAGAATTTAATTTGTGTGTATAAGAAAGCTTTTTTCATCAATACAGATAAAAACCATTCTAGCAGTTCTGACTAACAGGCAAATTATTCGGTTTTATTTAAAGTAAGATTATCCTGTACTGACTGCAGCTAATTCAAGCATCATGACTGCATTTAGGATTGGGTTAATTCACCCACTGTCAAGCTGGCAAAAAAAAAAAAACAAAAACAAAAAAAAAAACGGGGCTAATCAGGAGGAAGGAACAAAACCAAGGGTTGGGTGGGAAATCTGGTCATAATTTTGTCTTCTCAATGTCCCATAAATAAGTTAACTAAAAATTAAAGCAGAACAAAAGTAACTGATTCTGTTTATTTAAACAGTGTAAAAATAGGAAAATCGATCGTCTCTCTTTAGCTCATGTTTTAAAGCATTTGGGACCTTTCTTCATACGAACCCTTAAAATACCATCATACGTACCCTTAATATACCATTATCAGACTGTAATTGCACCTTAAAGTCAATCACTCATATGTTGACAGTAGTAGCTATTGAAATAGCAATAAAATGTTTAGCTTCACTGTCACATGAAAGTACAATTGAATTTCAAGTTAGTATTTCAAGTTTACTTACTTTTAGCACTTATTATCTGGTGCACACCAAATATGTTGGCCTGTATATAGCTACTGGTTTCCTGCAGTCTACCAGAGCAAACATCACACAGCTGGTTATCAGAAACCAAGATGACATATTCACCATCGTATACAAATCTCTCTGTGAATGGTTGCTTATACTCAGCTTGCATTAGGGTCGAGGAATGAAATGGTATTTTCCTCTTTGATAAACATTTGGGTTCATACGATAACGGACGTGTGCTCCCACTTGTCTGACACAGTTATTCATGAATGGAAGAAACTTTCTGAAGGTGTATGCACTTGGCTCTCAAGGTGGTTCCACACGTCAAGCATTTCGTTTCTTTAGAGACATCGATTACACCATGACAATATTCTGTAATAACACAGAACAGCCCCTTCCTTACTTCTATTATTTTCTATAAAAATAATAAAATGTACCTATATTTTTTAATTCATTGCATTTGAATATTAGACGTTTTTTGCTTCATATCATTTTTTTGTCTGTTTTAAAAAAATATATTTGGCACTTACTTTTCTGCATTGAGGAAGGGAAATTTTTGTTATCACAGAAGGTTTATTGTATCTATAAATTCTAGGTTTGTAACAGACACACAATCAATGAAATTTGTTAATCAACTGAAAATAAGGAGTATCATGTAAATATACAAGTTATAAAAGAAACCAAAGCATTATTTTCAGAGCTCTAAGTTAAAGATATTATGTTTAATTTACAAAGAAAAGAAACCATTACTGTCATGAATTGATTTTTTGTAATATTATGTTGTCCTAAAGCCTTGAAGTTCAACATAGTCAAATCCCCATATTTTAATGTGACATATTTATTTTATTATCTACCGATATTAACTTTATATATTGGCTAGACGAGTTTATTGTTCAAAACATATTTTCCCTTCACATACTTTTCAGAGATATATCTTTTCAAATCTTACTGAAAGAAACACAATTATAGCCAACAATTTTAAGTGATGCACACCTTTTAATGATGAGGGAAATTTAGGTATTAGATTTTAATGTAAACCTGCACTTTAAGGTGGGGGTGGGTTGGGGTTGGGCAGGTCATTTAAGACCTAACATAATTTCAACTTACATCTGCATATGTATCACACTCATTTGCGTCTACTTCATTATCATCTGAAAAATGTGAAGTGACTTAAAAGCAAAATACATACTCTGACCAATGCAATCATTTTTATATTTTTCTGCATATTACCAGACAGTCCAACATGGAATAATTGGGCATGGTGGTAGACAGAAACATTATCTGGAAATTTAATATTCATAAAACTGAAAATATTACAGTGAAAAATTTGTAAGTGAAAATTCAAAAGTAAATATGCAAATAGTCAAGATAATGGGTTAACATATAATACAACATTTACTGAATATGTAAGTAAAACAATAACATTATGAGGAATAATGAATCATTTACCACAAAATTCATGATGATGGTGATGATCATATAACTGTCAGCTTTGTCAGCTTTAAATTTTGGCTATTTACTTAAAATCATGAGTTTCATGTTTGAATTTGCAATCGTCATGAGTTTGGTTGACGTAATGTTAATGTTGTACATGTGCATCATCACTGACAGAAAACAATTTAAAAGCTTCACATTCTCACAGAAATCAGACTGCCAGAAGTTATTATATCAGTTAGTTATTAATGCCAATGTCTAAGATGAAATGCAAATACACGTACAACACTGAAATGAACATAGAGTTAGGATGGACTGACAATTCTGATCATGACACGACTTATTCATAATATCATTCTCTTTTGACCCTTACAACTTAGGTTTCACAGTAATTTGCAATACTGATTGGCACTTGGAATATTATTTATATACCTGTTGAAAGAGTTGGACAAATCTGGTTGACTGCATCAAAGTGGTCTAAACTAGTTGTCAACTTGCTAATGTGGATGAATCCAGGCATTCTCCTCATAAAATCTGACATAAAAAATGTGTCATTACATTAACAGGTGAACATAATTTGTTAAAATAATCCAAGCCACTGAGCTGCTGAGTAATTAATAATGGACTAAACAGTTTAACCATGATCACTGAAGTGGGCAATAATAATAGAAAAAACCTGTTTGTAATCACATAAAATGGTAATTGTAATATTAGATGAAATATTTATAATTCAGAAACAACAGTGTTGGACAAATAAAACATTTCTGATCAATAATAACAGGGAAAGAAAATGTACCTTGTCCCAAACCAACAACAGCTTTCCATGTCAAGTATGAATCATTGTGCATGGGATAAAATTTGTACAAATAAGAAAGGACAAATGCAGAAACACCACTTAAATAACTATATTGGTACATCATTGTTCCATGTCATGAACACTGACATCAGTAATGCACATAGAATTGACTTATATCAGGTTTCTCCAAAGCTGAACAAAAGTGACATAGGCCAATAGTATTCTGATTGTAAAGCTACAATTCCTAGTGACACAGTGGACTTGACTTTGGTGTAGAACACTGTTTCCCATTGTGATGTGTTATTTTAGTAAAATTATATGAAACTGCATGCATAACTCAAGAAATAGTTTAGACAGAAACTGGAAACAAAGAAATAAAAGGGACCATATAATTAGCAAAGTTATTGATATATCTCACTTTCTTGTGACATTGTCAGAACTGGAAAATGCATCTTTAAAGTGGATGATTTGATTGAGACTGCAGAGAAATCATTTTTAGTTTTCTACCACTGTATGGTACATGCATCCTATCTCCACAGCATTCTATCAATTCTGATCTAGTGACATTGCAGGTGCATTTATAAATCCAATGCATATCTTCATTGAAAGCCATACCCCTTCTGGTTGTAAAAAGAAACTTCCCTGTCTGTGAAAAAAAAACCAGACAGAAGATCTTTGATAACAGTATAAACTTATATAAATGAATACACATTAAAATGAATGGAATAACAAACAAAAATCATATTGTAACAAATCATGATCATGATTTCTTGATGTCACGTGTCTTGATTTTGATACCAAGATCAAAGCAGTGAGCAGTTAGTAAAGCTTTACAAGAAGGACATGGCATCAAATCTTTTAATACAACAGATATCAGGGTCCTGAGAAAATGGTCAAGTGGTATGCACATTGTGCATGCTGAATGTAAACACGATAATTTTGCTATATCATACAGGTATGATGCCTGTACATAAATAATATTTTATTAGTGAAGAATATTCACATAAATATAGAACTGTAATATACAAAGGACGCAATATGTGACTAAACATACATACAGTATTATATAATGTTTTGAATACATGTATAATTGACAAAGTATCACTAGTGTCAAGTAGCCTATCTCCTACCAGCAAAACTTGGATGATTTACATTCTTTTAGCAAGATGTCCATCAGAATAAAACTCTGACCCTAACGTAGAGACTCTGGAAGCAGGAACTTGGAGTATGGAGTGCTAGGTTAAATAAATCTAGAAAGACGTTTAAAATTTAAAGAAAAATTTACCTTAAGGGCCACCATATATTTGTCAAAATCCTGCAACATAAATGTTTGGTAGGTCTTGTCAATCATGAAAAGACCATCGGACTCCTTTAAAAGATTACTATAAATTTCTTCTGATGTAAGTAATCTCTCAGTCATTGAATCCTCCACTACTGTCTGCAATAGACATTCAACATAGAAAATAAGATAGAAGGAAATAAAATAAATAAAGAAAAAATTGGGTAATAAAAAGTAATACAAGTCATTTAACCCTTTACCGCATATAAGCACCTTTTGACGTCTCTACATGATTCGCATACAGCGCCTTTTGACTACTCTACCTGTTTCGCATACAGAGTCTTTTGACGCCTCTACACCATCTGCATGTAGCGCCTTTGGACGTGTACCGTAAACATCTGCCATTTTGAGCGGGTTTTCGTAGCGCCATCTTCGGGGAAAACCCCATATTAGATACTACATTCATTGGTGTGAATGACCATTACGTCAGATCACGTGGTCGCTGTTTATGCTCAGATCGAAATCTGCTATTTAAAGTAACTGAGTAGTATTCTCCATGCTCCAAAATGGAGGTCACCGATTTTGTTCAGCTACTTACTTGAGTTTTCATGATTTGAATCACAACTATGAAAGCTTCAATAACTTAGGTAAAGGCTCTGATATTGATGTAGGCAGCAATTAGTTTTTATAAATTATTAAATTCAGATGATTCAGTGATGTAGACGCAGACAAAGAACTAGTAAATTTCGAATATGAGAAATCGCAGCTACGGTTGGTCACGCGGCTTCACTGACTTGACGGTGAATGAGTTCTCTCAAGATTTTAAAGCACATAAAAAATTCTTCCGTGAAAAATAAATATACAGCTATAACAATCGGATTTTACTCTTAAACCTTTCCGTACATAATATATGTGTACCAAATATGTAAAATGGTTAAAATTGCTGCTAAAAGTAACATATACTACACTGCTTAACAGTTAACAGGCAGGCCTATGCGTGTGGACTCGAATATTAACAGGTGTTCTATTTATAGCGCACTGCACTTGAGAACTTTGCTGCATGTGTATCGAAGGGCTAAAAAGCCATACACGCTATGAGGTAAAGGGCTATTGATATAACAGTAAACATTTCCATCTTGAAGAGATTCTGCAAAGAAACATTTAATGCTCACATGGTTCTTGCACACAGTGCAAACACATATGGGCATGGGTCACGTTTGTATGGGTATTTAAATTTTTAAAAGAAGAAAACCTACAGCAGCAGACATTATTCAAATGGATTTAAACTGATATGAGTTAAATATATTTTTACAACCCTAAAGCATGCTGGGCAATGACAGATTCAGATATGTTTTGGACTAAATATTATTGGCTTAAATATGAACAAAAAGGTTTGAAAATAGATGACCTGTAATAAAGTTAACCTCACCATGCAAGATTCTAATATTGCGCAAACAAGCAACAGGCTTTCTGCCCTTAAAACTAAACACAAAAAAACTTGTATCTTACCTCGGTTGCACACGGTACTGCATCTGGTAGTGTCAATGCAACAGGTTTCACTGCTGTCTTTGATGGCATGCCTGATGTAATACCTCGTGGTCTACTCTTCTTTGTTGCAACTCTACCACTGCCTCCCTTTAGATCAACAATTTTGCTGAAGTCGTACATTTCCTCACCGACACGACAACATTTTTTCAACAAGTCTGATGCTCTGATTCTCTTCTACAAGTAATTAAGATAATCTTAATTTAAATATTGACATACCAAATAAAAATGTGGCACATGATTTTAAACTGCCAAACAGACTGATATAATTGTTTTTTGGGAAACACAAATTCCAACATATCCAATTATGTGAAACTGATGCAGGTAGGTAAGTAGTGGGAAATTGCTAAACACTGATGCAATACAGCATCTGAAGGACACATCATGATTTGGGAAAACATTTAGAGGTTATCATTTACTTCAGCTAGGTATCAACAATCAATAACAGATTTTATTGTCTATAAAACTGATACTTGCATAATTCAAGACTGTTCTATAAAGACAAATTTTGTCGAAAGAACAGATGCACAATTCACAAAGCCGGTACTGTTCTATGATGACAAATTATGTCTATAAAGCAGATCGACAATTCATGGAGCCAGGCTGTTCTATGAAGACAAATTTTGTCCATCAAAACAGATACACAATTCAATAACTTGAGACTATTGAATGAAGAAAACTTTTGTTCATCAAACAGATATACAGTTCACTAAGCAAGGCCTGTTCTATGAAAACAAAATAATTTTGTCCATAAAACAGATTTCCAAATCAATAAGCAGTAATTGTTCCATGAAGACGAATTTTGTCCCCATAACAGGTGAAGTTATTTTGTGAATATGGGACAAATTATGAAGACAAATTTTGTTGAAAAAAGATTTCCAAATCAATAAGCAGTTACTATTCTATAAACTTAAGACAAATTTGGTCTATAAAGCACATCAAAATTTTATTGAGCCAGGCTGTTATATGAAGACAAATTTTGTCATTAGAACAGATACACAATTCAATAAATTTGAACTATTTTGTGAAGATTGGGAAATTGTTAAACATTGATGCGATATAACATCTTAAGGAAACATATTCTGATTTGGGAAAACATTTTGAGGTTATCACTTACTTTAGCAAGGTATCAACAATCAATTAACAGACTTTATTGCCCATACAACAGATTTACAAATTACTATGCAGTGACTGTTCTATAAAGGCAGATTTTGTCCATAGAACAGGTGAAGTTATCTTGTTAATATGGGACTATTCTGTGATGACAAATTTTTTCAATAAAACAGATCTACAATTCATTACCTCAGGACTGTTCTTTAAAGACAAATTTTGTCAATAGAACAGTTGCACAATTCACAAAGCCGGTACTGTTCTATGAAGACAAATTTTGTCAATAGAACAAATAAATAATTCAATAACAAGAGACTATGTTTTGAAGACAAATGTTGATCTTCAATTCAGAACTGTTCTATGAAGACAAATTTTGTTCATTAAAACAGATTTCCACATCAATAAGCACTAACTGTTCCATGAAGACAGATGTTGTCCACATAACAGGTGAAGTTATTTTGTGAATATTTTGTGAATATGGGACTCTTCTATGAAGACTAATGTTGCCCATAAAACAGATCTAGAAATCATTAACTCAGGACTGTTCTATTATGACAACTTATGACAACTTATGTTAATAAAAACTGATACTTAACTAATTAAGGACTGTTCTAAAGAGATAAATTCTGTCAATAAAACTGATGCACAATTTACAATGCTGGTACTGTTCTATGAAGACAAATTACATCAATAAATCAGAAAGACAATTCATGGAGCCAGGCTGTTCTATGAAGACAAATTGTATCATTAGAAAACATAAACAGTTCAATAAGCAGAGACTGTTTTATGAAGACAAATGTTGTCCATCAAAACAGATTTCCAAATCAATAAGCAGTAGCTGTTCCATGAAGACAGATTGTGTCTACATAACAGAAGTTAGTTTGTGAATATAGGACTCTTCTATTATGACAACTTTTGTCCAAAACAATATTTCCATATCAAGCATTATTTACTAATGAGCAGATATATCAATCGTACTGATACCTAATATTATTGAAAATTGTAAAGCAATGTGTAGCAATGGAAACACATTTTAAACTTTGATTAATGAACTATGTAATAATATAAACATATGTCTAGAATTTGATGAAAGAACTATAAACATTCGTACCATCCTGGAAGCCGCCATTGTTGTTGGAACTAAAAATTACGCATGCTTAGGTTTAAGAAGCAGTTTTGACGTCTCTGTTCTATGCGTTCCGTTCCGAGACATTTTTTGTCCAGTAATATACCTCGCTGCCTGCAATAAGCCCACAACGGGACATCCGATGTTTGTCACCATCCGGCCGCTATGGAACCCTTAAGTATACCAACCGATGTAAAACTTATGGTAGCTAAACCCGCTGGTATGGCATATGGAACAACAACTGCTGCAACTACAGCGCAGGCTAGAGTATAAAGCCATGCAGAAAAATGGACCAAAATGAAGTATTTATTTATTTATTTATTTTAAAAAATTGCAACTCTACCATATTGCCCGATCTTGATTGCTTTTGCAAACATTAAAGAATCAAAACTTTTCGTATCTAGGACAATTATGTAAAGTTTTAAAACTCGAAGTTGTAAATACTGCATCCCTGAATTTAAGATGTATATAACACCAGGTCAGGTTAGCTGATGTGTTAAAGAGAGTGTAAAGAACGTTACCGCGGCAACGGTTTTGTAGTCTCCATTGTAAACATTAATTATCATTCATAAAATAAATACAGATCAAAAGTGATAATGACAGCGAAATGTAGGCCTCTTTAAAAACTATATTTCTTTTGTTACTGCTGCTGTTTTTCCTTTAACATATTTGCATGTTAACTATATATATATATATATATATATATATATATATATATATATATATATATATATATATATATATATATATATATATATATGACCTACAACAATGAATGAAAATTCTTTTCATGATATCAAGTTAGAGGTTCTATACAGAATTTATATAAATCATAAATTACTTCTTTTTCAATATCTTCTTCAAATCTGATTTGAAGCCATTATCACTGTCATACGGTCTATATTTTGCTGCATGAAAGTTATAGCCCTTAGGAGACATAGGAGATACAGACTGTCCTACAAACGATGTGTATACACCAATAATAACATTGATTACCTATAAATCAGGTGAGAGGTCACCTGCAAAGCATGCAACACGCATTCCACTTTTTTTTAGACTGATTCATATGTACAAATACACATATAACCTGTTGATGGTATTCTATTACAAAATACGATGTATAGGCATTTAATGGAAATTTTTACAATAAAAGTGCATCAATTTATCAAGTTTCGTGATTCGAACATAAATAGCAGCCAATAAAATGAACTTAAACAAAAACATTTCAGCAGTGACTTACGCGTGAAATGTAGGTCCCAGAACCATCTTACTGCAATGAAGGCGTAGATCTTATAAAGACCCATCTTCTCACCATGTTCCGTGTTTCTCCGAACGATAGTATGCTTTTAGTATCCCAAATAATTAACAAGGTCACTAGCTATATTCATACACTTTACCAAGGCCCATAAAATGTGAAATATTGAGCACAGTGACCATTCCTGTATAGGTGTGATACTAATACAGTTTACACGATCATCTCGTTTATTGATTCAAGCATGAATCAATAAACTTGCACCCAAGTCCGGAAGTATGAGATATGGGTTACAGTGACATACTTTTGTTATTTCGGTGTAGTACTCATCAAGATGCATATCTTCCCCGAGTTTCCTTCTTACAGGTAAAACAACATGTATACAGGCTGAAACAATGCTGACTCCCTTTTGTTGTAGTGGTGTCTTAACATATAGATGTGTACATTCATGTATTTAAATGCTTCCTATAAGACTGAACCCAAGTCGTTGAAGCATGAACTATGGACGCAGTGATATATGTTTCTGATCAGAATGTGACACTACCTAAGATGCCTTTTCATCCAATGTTTCATGGTTAAATGTACAGGAGTACTGAAGACCGCATACAGAAAGTTTATTTGGTTGTGAGCTACACGCAAAACAACACAACCTAAACCAGTAATAAGTGAAATGTACGTCTCTATGATCTTCTTTTGCTGTAAAGGTTTTGTATTAATACAGGCAAATATAATCATCTGTTATGATGAATCTAGCATGAGCAGAGCTTGCGAAATAAACTTAAAACAATATTTATCCAGGTCAGTGAAACATGAAATTTGATAGTCATTATACTACTTTGATGATTAGGGCGTCCTTGCTCACCAAGATACATGCCTTTCATTAATACAGGCATAAAGGGTGTAAACAACTTACTTGGTCATCAACAAAACGCAATATATATATATATATATATATATATATATATATATATATATATATATATATATATATATATATATATATATATATATATATATTGTTGAGTTGAGATAATATTTTCGCATTGTCCAGTGGCAGCTGTCAGTCTTGGATTTTATTATCATTTTTAGTTCATGAGTCAATATCGTTATAACTACAAAAGGTATTGTTAAACTTGCTTTAAAACTGGAGCTGAAATATGAATACAATTTGTGCCACAGCTGGTACAGATGCTTTCGTTTTGGTTATTTGCACATTCCTACTGTTGATAAGTAAATTAGCCAGACTATGAAACTAGCGATTCTGAGGAAGTACATGTACTCTTGGATTAACCACTGCTGCAGTTAATACACAGCACAATTTTCCACATTGCAGTGTAGACGAAAATCATCCTTTGGGCTAACTATGGCCATCCTGAATAGCAGGGGTGTGAAGAGGAAACTATTCCGATTTGGAGGCGAAATGGTCAATGGCCATGGTCATTGTGGTCAACAAACTGTTTTTTCTGCACAAACATTTTTTAGTTACCGACCGTGCACTTTCACCACAGTTTGAGGATGAAGTACATGTTGGGTTGGAAAACGAAGTGTCAATGCACAAGGTTACTGTGACTGAAAGAACAAAGCATGGTTGAGGCGTAACAACTTTAAAACAAAGTTCCTTGACCAAAATTGTGGACATGTTGAACTTAATGTATGGAGGAGGCTTACTGAAACTGAAGCACAAAATTCAAAGTTAAAGGTCACTATGTCTTAGACAAAGATCTCTTTTAAGAATCAGTTTTGTTCTTGTGTATGTTTTGTAACCAGCATGTGTGCACTGTTTGCAGATAAAACACATCTGTTTTGTGATATAAAGGTCGGGGGTCAGTGGCAAGTCTAATAAGAAAGTAATGCTTTCTGCGCATTGCATTAAGTCTAGATTGAAACACCACACCTTGACCAAACGTTTAGTTCACTGAGACCTTGTGACATTAATCTCCAATGTAAACCATACGCTGAAAATGCTTACAATTAAACGCGGACGGCCGTATCATGTTACTGTCATTGTACGCTTTTTAAGACTTTTTGGACTTGAAGTTGTTTGAGAAAAAAAAACATATAGACACTATTAGCAAAAACCTACGTTCGGTAGACATATACAATTTTGAAACGATAGTTGCACGCATTTATTGATACGTAGCTAGATATTATAACAATTATTCAGTTTTCTATTTTGAATTAACATTTTAGATTTTGACTGTTTCGTCTATAATGGGGGTATACATATTCTACAAACATAATCGAACTCAAATTCTCCCCACTAATAATTAAATTTATGGTAAAAGTGCTTATTTTCTACCTGACTGGCTAGCCTCTGGACATACATATTGTGGTTTCTTGGCCATGTGCTAGAACACAACTTCAAATTAAGAAGACGTAAACAAACCGTATTGATTCTATTGCCATATATATTGCTCTCATACGTGTACCTATACACTTTACACTTGCAAACAACATAAGTAATTTCTAATTATCATTACCCACTATACCAATCTAACAAATCCACACCTTAGAGGACTGTTTGATCACTTTCCCCACTATGGCGACGTAGTTAAATACTGTAGCGTGCAAGCTTTGCCGATGACAGATCTGGATATAGTTCATATTTGCTGTATGTTAACAATCTCTTCAATGGGTATAGCATAGTATACCATTTTTATCACACGATAAGCCCACTCCTCGACTTTCATAAACTTTTTCCAATGTACAAGAGATATCTTTGACTACAATCACATTTTGTTTTCTTGAAACAATTATAGGGCTGCAATCTTCACTGCCCATTATAAAATTGGTATCTTTCGGTGTTGTGCGGCATTCTAACCACTAAACCACCATTGGTTCTGTATATATTGGTCGCTTTCGCATATATACAGCACTGCGCATCGTGCTAATTCACATTCCGAACCCGGATGGATGGGTGAAGGTTGAATGGGAGGAAGGTGGCTGATTATATGTCTGAATGCAGAGCCTGGTTCCATATCCCTGACATAAAGATCGCATGCCAAATTTTAAAATTGTCATAGCAGTAAGACACGATACATGAATTAATATTCTGAAACAGCTTTGCGTATGACCCATGAATAACCGATCCCAAGGCCGCTGATGTATAGCTTTGTTGTGTCGTGGAGGGAGATGGGAGCATGCTAGAAGAATCTAAAGTAGCACTACCTCAAATACAGCAACACGTTGCATGTCATATGAAAAGCGTGAACATTTGCAATAACAAGCAATCAGACTTGCTTCTTTACTAATATTACTAGCAGTTGTTCATGCTGTTGTTTTTTCTGTTCAACTGGTAATGTAAGATCCTGTGATCTTGAGGTAAGATCTACGTCCTTTGTGCTTCTGTTGGTCAGCAACTACTACTTGAAAAGTCTTCTCAGACACTGTCCGACCAGTGTTGATCAAATTTACAAGAGAGCATCTTGCCGTAATGGCTTTCATAAAATGATACCCGTCCGCCATCCAATTGACCGCTATTACTTAAAGGTATATACAAAAACTTCTTGAAAAACTGTTCGACAGAATTAGACCAAAGTTGGAAAGAAAACATTCTGGTAAGAAGTCCTTTCATTCTGGTAAGAAGTCCTTTCAGGGCAGATCTGCCTTAAATATGGCCACTTTTACCAAACAAAGAAAAAGTTCATGAATAAGTTATTCTCCAAAAGCATCATTTGATTATATTTAACAATAAATATCCTGACATATGGGCGTATCATTCGTTTGCTATGACTATGTATTGTCAATCTCCACAAATGTATTTGAAGAAGGGAAACGATATTCAAGTCAGTGACACCCCATTGACAATTTTTGCGCATCCATGCTCAGGCATAAGGAGAATGGACTGACTGGTGGGGTCAAATTTGCAAAATGTCTTATGTGTATTTGTCTCCTCGTGTCTTGGTGGTGTTCAAGATACTAAGCAATGTAAGTCCTCTACCGAGGGCATGTGTTGGATGGACATGTGAATGTATCTACCTATGGCGCTGACACATATTCTTGGTTATGGGATGTGGATAGTAAAAGTCTCAAAGTTTGTGTTTCCAGAAGCTTTGTTTGCACCTTACCGTCTCTTTGGTATTGGAATTAAGTGCGCTCGGTCCCATATTTTCAGACTGCTTAGGTTTAGTTTTGCTACAGTCGATGTTGTCGTTCAGGGTTTGATCAGCGAAACAGGTGGCTACTCACTATATCAAAATATAAGATGGCCAGCTATGCTCACACAGGTGTCTATTCACTATATCAAAACAATAAGATTGCCAGCTATGCTCAAACAGGTGTCTACTCACTATATCAAAACAATAAGATGGCCAGCTACGCTCACACAGGTGTCTACTCACTATATCAAAAAATAAGATGACCAGCTACGCTCACACAGATGTCTACTCACTATATCATCAACTTAAAAGAGCCTACCATGCTCACATTCGTTATAGTTTCCAAAAGAAATAGGATGCACTGCACTGAGATGCAGCCGGTTTGTGTTGTCAGCTGCACGCATGTATCGAGGTAAAAGAGTAATGAATCAGAGTAGTGGCATACTTTATACAATGTAAAAGGACTGTGTACATAGGTAATTACTTCAAGGAACCTGCGGACAGTCGGCCATGGTCTCTGTTATGAGATTATCTAATCTATTTAAAGCTGTGTCACTTGTTCTCTGAATGATTTGTAAATCCTACTTATATTTCGTTCCTGCAATCATTCTTGCACATGCTTAAAAACTCGAAAAAGAGGTATTCCAGTGTTTTTCCCAGTGATGTTCCTTGCTATATAAAAATGAGTTTACTAACTCAAAGTTATATCAGTGAAACTTTCACAATATGTTCCAGAAAATCGTACTTTACATTTAAACTTGGAAAGTGATATGCAAATTGAAAAATGGTAGGGTCAGTTTAACATTTAGACCTATTCTTTCTGTTCAAAAAGGCTTGTGACCCACCTTATAATCGGAATATATCGCGTCAGTAAGGTCCTAACTTCAGAGAACTGAACACCTGAAAATTTTAATAAGAGTCGTTAAAGCGCACGACAAAGATTTATTCGCGCCATGAAAACGAAGTTTGATTTGCATTATTTGGTTGATCCCTATTTTTCTTGTTGCAATCATTAAGAGCGAGCGAATAAAGAACAAACTAGGTATTATTTGTATTCTGTACCCGAAGATTTCCCGCTCAACTTGGCTCATATTAGATTTATGCCTTCTTTTACAAAATGTAAAGACATTATCCTATTTTCTACTCTCGGTTTATATCATTTTTGAGTAAATGCCAGATACTGCACAATGGAAACACTATCAAAACAGTGAAACGAAAAAAGAAAATCCATTTTGAAAATGGCTTTACGACGTCAACCCAGACTGTCAGGACACCTATAAAACACATCTTCCCTTTTCCTCATCGAGAGAACGCCTACTCTATTTACATACGTGTTAAAACATAAGATAAAAACATGATAAGTTGCATGTTGCTTGCCCAATGGCGCTGTCATTTTACTCAAGTGAATTTGACTGCAAATGACTATTGCAAGTCAGGAAGAAAAAGCAAGTATTCTGTGAGTTCGAGTAATAAATGGAAATTCGCTGATAGTGCTATGGTCAGCCTATGAATATGATCAAAATCGGGGTAAACATGTGAAAGGGGTTTCGGAGTGGAAGTGTGGGCGTGCTGAAAAGTGTGTTTAATCATTCTCCTAAATTATTCCTCAAATGCAGGAATCGGTTGCAGACGAGCCTTATGTATCTTCTAATTGGGTGTTCCTGTATTATATGCCATATGTGAAACGATCAACAGTATTTGCAAGCATCAATATCAATTTTTGGACAAAAAGGTGATTCAAAATCTTGTGATAAGTCGTATTGTTCCCTTAAATGACCAGACAAAGGAGATTCATGGACTAAGAATTTCCGGTATATACAACTTTGGAGGTACAATTTGATAGTTCACTGATCACTGGTCACCAACAGGTACCTTAGGTGGTCTCTATTTTCTCATAAGAACCCTATTTTTAGCAAATAACAAACTGGTAATTATGCGGCTTCAGTTTCTCTAATAGCCCTCTGAAACAAACTGGAGATCTCAGAATTTTTTTCCCGTTAGCCGACAAAGGATTGTCGTTTGTCACCCTGATTAGAATAAAGAATATGAATTGTTACAAGAGGATCACTGTAAACAATACCTTTTCACGCATCCAAACGTAGAGCATCAATAGCCTGACCAATACATAAGTCAGATAAGTTAATAATTTCCTGATCAACATCATTCTCAAGAGCTTTTTTGCCATAGCTCTAGTAACTGCACAAGCTGGATATGAATCAGGGATTTCTTTTCAATAGGATCGACTTTCTGATCCAAGCAAGGCTTGTCAGTTACAAGTGGATTAACCACAACCTTATCTGCAGCTAGGTCACTGACTAGTAATAAACGAATACCTTCGAATGGTAAAGACGACACTGTTCTGACTGTCTCAGGTCCTGAGACTACGTCTGATGCCAAATTTGCACAATGGGGAGGAATATTAACAAAGCCGCTCTCTACTCCCTGAACGAGAACAATTTCATTAAAAGAAGACGTCTCAGAAACAGGCAAAGTATCTGATAATAAAGAGTCTGATAAGCTTCTGTGTCCCTAAAAATGTTAATAGGGATATGATTGGCAGAATCACTCATGAGTATTATAAAACCGTACAACATAAATGGTTCATAATTCTCCATAATAAATCGGACTCAGATTTATTTGACCCAAGAAATGTATTGCTTTCAATACATGAATGTGACCTTGACCCCTTAAAAATAAGAGCATTTGGAATAAGTTTGTTTTGATTTGTTGCTTATTTTTTTAATTTGCAGCAATCAGAAATAACATGCCCTTGCAGCTTGCAATAGGTGCACGTAGAAAGTGTTAATGATTTCTTATCAATGTTATCAGAAACTTGATTCCTGAAAGTTATGCCAGTTTGAGCTCTGGTAGTGTTCGTATAAAATTGATATAGCTTTTTATCAGAAGTCTGTTGAATGGAAGACCTACTGACAAAAGATACTATGCACCATCTGTCAAATAACTTCTCTTTTTCTCTTGCAAATTCGACATGGGTTAGTCCAGTTTCTTTTGTATGGTTCCTAAACTTTTATCGATAAGCCTCAGGCTGACAAAAGATACTATGCACCATCTGTCAAATAACTTCTCTTTTTCTCTTGCAAATTCGACATGGGTTAGTCCAGTTTCTTTTGTATGGTTCCTAAACTTTTATCGATAAGCCTCAGGTACCAACTCATAACCCTTCAAGATACATTCCTTAACCAGATCATAATCAGCCCTGTTTTGCTCTATTGACAGGCAAGTGTAGACGTCACGAGCTTTGCTAAAAAGTGAACTCTGTAATAACAGTGTGCAATGCTCTCTTGGCCATCTCAAATTTTCAGTAACTTTTTTCACACTGAGGAAAATCTTTATCTACTTCTTTTTATTTAAAAGGGTGTACCAACCTAATATTTTAGTAGCATCATAAGCTTAATTTGTATGTAAGTAGGGATGTGCATTTCGCTTCCGACTCTAATTACTTAATTTAATTTGAAATTCCCTTTCTTCCATAAACTTTTTCTCTCTCCAGCTGCATTTCTCTTTCTTCCTTTTCTCTTTGCATCTTTACTTGCATTATCCTATCTTTTCATTCTGTCTGTCTATCTTTCCTCTTTATGCAACTGCAATCGTCTCTCTCTCTCTCTCTCTCTCTCTCTCTCTCTCTCTCTCTCTCTCTCTCTCTCTCTCTCTCTCTCTCTCTCTCATTAAATTTGTCTCTCTTCTTTCTCTTTCTTCAACTTCATATGTCTTTCTTCTTTCTGAAGCTCAAGTGTTCTTAACTCTATTCCATTATTGTATTTTAATTTCAATTCCATATCTTTTAAATTCAAGCCAGATGGAGACTCACTAATACAATCAAGAGCACTTTCATCCAAAACATTCTTTTCCACCAATATTGGACAAAATAATTTTATTTCTTGCATAGTTAAATAAGTCTTTGCCTCAGAAAGATCTTACTGTCTGGTAAGCTGGAGCAATTCATCCTGATTCAAGAAGTTTACCTATTCCTGGATGGGATTTGAATTAAAGTTCTCCACTTTAGATGATATTTTAAAAGTATTTTGGTTTCACTAAAGTAAAGATTACTAAAATGTAAAATATTACATGGGACTTAGAAAATTCTAAAACAAGGTAAAATTTAATTTCAAAAACAGTGTTTTCTTAAATATTTTAAAGACATTCGTAATTCAGACGAGCTCTCAGTTTTCTATTACTACTCTATAGTCTTAAAATAGTAAACGAAAATCGTGAGAGGCAACAAGCTTTGTAAAATTCAAGAAATAATTTATTTCCACATAATGCAAAAGTGAAAATGTTAACAAAGGAAATTACGGTATTGCAAAATAAGTCCCAAGTAATACTAGACTTACAGATACAAGTCCTAATGATTAAAGTTCTGAATAAACTTTTGTGGAAATCCAAATTAAATCCAACGCTGGATGTGTTGATGTGCTTCTGGTGGCCCGTGTAGTGGTGATGTGCCAAAAGTTTTTATTGGATTACGATAATGCGATCCAAGAATATATCCTAATTTGAAATTGCACTATAAATTCAAGTCACTATTTTCAAGAATGTTAGTTTTGTTACTTTGTATTTCCAGTGAATAAATATTGTGAATAAATTAAATTCCAGGCAAAACAAAGTACCAGACACAACAATAATACAATTGGATCTGCTCAGATCTTAAAGTACGAACGAATAATTTCTTGAAAGCAAGATTATATAGTCCTCTATTATACCTCAGGTAACACTTAGCATTTTCTATTTTAAAAACTACCTAACGGAAAATAACCTTCCAGAAGGTTCCTAATGTTTACAAAATAAAACCTTAGTTGTAATTAGAATACATAATATGGTAAACACAATGTCCTTGATTCAGCCCAATATAATAATCTTCATAGTCAACCCATACTCAAATGAAACTATTTGCTATGTATTAGTTGTTTACAGAATTAAATTTTCCATAGCATATAATGCAATTTTTAAAAAAGAAATAAAAAGCTAAATAACAAACAATGCAAATTAAATATGCTTACCAGTAATCACTTCTAGATGTGTTCCGATGTAATTTGAAAATAGTCATCTCTTTACATTATTCATTGGAATTACAAGTGTGTGTGTGTGTGTGTGAAAGTGGCAATTGCTATGTTATAATGCAATATAACAGCTATTTTGAAGGATATAGACCACTGATTTTGATCTGAAAAGCCTTTATTAGATTGACCTGAAAAGCCTTTATTAGATTGACCTGAAAGCCTTTAATAGATTGACCTGAAAAGCCTTTATTAGATTGACCTGAAAAGGCATCATTAGATTGACATGAAAAGCCTTCATTAGATTGACCTGAAAAGCCTTCATTAGATTGAAGTGAAAAGGCTTCATTAGATTGACCTGAAAAGGCTTTATTAGGTTGACCTGAAAAGCCTTCATTAGACTGACCTGAAAATGCTTAATTAGACTGACCTGAAAATGCTTCATTAGATTGACCTGAAAAGGCTTCATTAGATTGATCTGAAAAGTCTTCATTAGATTGACCTGAAAAGGCTTCATTAGACTGACCTGAAAAGGCTTCATTAGACTGACCTGAAAAGGCTTCATTAGAGTGACCTGAAAAGGTTTCATTAGACTGACCTGAAAAGGTTTCATTAGATTGACCTGAAAAGCCTTCATTAGATTGACCTGAAAAGGCATCATTAGATTGACCTGAAAAGCCTTCATTAGATTGACCTGAAAAGGCTTCATTAGATTGACCTGAAAATGCTTCATTAGACTGACCTGAAAAGGTTTCATTAGATTGACCTGAAAAGGCTTCATTAGATTGATCTGAAAAGTCTTCATTAGATTGACCTGAAAAGGCTTCATTAGATTGATCTGAAAAGTCTTCATTAGATTGACCTGAAAAGGCTTCATTAGATTGACCTGAAAAGGCTTCATTAGATTGACCTGAAAAGCCGTCATTAGATTGACCTGAAAAGGCTTCATTAGATTGACCTGAAAAGGCTTCATTAGATTGACCTGAAAGGCCTTCATTAGATTGACCTGAAAAGGCTTCATTAGATTGATCTGAAAAGTCTTCATTAGATTGACCTGAAAAGCCTTCATTAGATTGACCTGAAAAGCCATCATTAGACTGACCTTAAAAGCCTTCATTAGATTGACCTGAAAAGCCTTTATTAGATTGACCAGAAAAGCCTTCATTAGATTGACCTGAAAAGGCTTCATTAGATTGACCTGAAGAGCCTTCATTAGACTGACCTGAAAATGCTTCATTAGACTGACCTGAAAAGGCATCGTTAGACTGACGAGAAAAGCCACTTTAAGCAAACTATATCGAGTTTAATTTCTTCATTCACAGTCTCTTAGGCGTAGAGTATTCTAACTTCATTGCAGAAATTAATCAAGGTTCAAATATATTTAAAAGAAAAATTTGGATCGTACAGCCAATGCATCTGCGTACATGTGGAAAGAGTTTTCCATGCTTATTCTTAGCTTACATGATAATTTGTAGGTAATGTATTCATTTATCAAAATTAAACGACGAAAACAGATTTTGCCAATAATGTTTAACTTAGCTGTTAATTCTTCAAGAAATATACCAAATAGGTAGTTTGTGAGAGACTATATAGGATGAAAAACTATATGCCGCCCCCCCCCCCCAGCGAATATGTCCATACAAAATGTAGAGACAGATGAACTGACCTTGATAGGTACACACATAGACAGGTAAATAAACAAGAAACAAGATCGATATTCTAGCAGACATTTGTAAAGAAATAGTCAGATAAACAGATAAAGTATTACTGATGATCATATATCATCCATAAATTATAACATCGAAATAATATATACCGTATTTTGCCTAAGTACCTATTAAGGACAGATAGACAGACGGATCAATCGACTGAGAGATATAAAGAACTGTTACGTGTCTAGGCTCGTACAAAAATAAACAAAGAAAAGAGTGAAGCCAACAAGCTTTGTAAAATTTAACAAAATAATTTATTTCTCTGGAAAATCAAGGTAAAAATATGAAAAAAGACTTAAGGTTTATGAATCTAATCCAAAATTAATCCAATAATTAAAAATATAAGTCCTATCACTAAAACGTTTCTAAGTGAATCAAAGTTCGAATCCTGATGAAGTTCCAAGATGGAAGGCGATGACGTCTTCTATAATCTGCTTTGTGTTGTCGTGTCAACAGTTTCTTGTTGAATCAACAGGTATAATATTCCGGCTTTAGAATTCCGAATAATTTTCAGTAAATGTCTTTGTCCAAGAATTCTGATGAGGACTAGATATTTCCAGGGTAAAATAAATTATTTTAAATAAAAAATTCAATTCAAACTGGGAACATCAGAAATACCTTTGAGTCCAAAGGTGTGAATTACGACTGACCAAAAATCACTATGAAACGTCAGTTTTAACCCTAACTGAAACGCAAAACGGACCACCTGATAGGGTCAAGTGATCACTTCCTTTCAAGCGACATAGAAACATCACACGCCAGTTATCACGTCCGCCATGGACGAATTCGATTCTACTGAACGAATCTTACTATAAGATTCAATAATAAAAAAGACAGTTGTTTACTACAAAGCTGAAACTGGCTCTGAATCTAGGTCACCAAAAGATACCATGTTTCTACGAACGCTTGTTTATCAGGTTTAACAGAACTGAACTGAATTTTCTGGAAAAATGTCAAATCCAGTGAATAAAGTTATCATTACAATAACATGTAATGACTAAACTAAAATAAAAAAGAAATTTAAAACTAACTCACAAGTATTTAAATTACATATACGTAACAGAACAACAATAGAGGTTGAGGCAAAGAATGGAAGACAAGCTGTTGAATGTTGGGAAAGAAAATGGATTGAGATTAAACAGAACGAGAACATATTTGTATTTGTAAACATCGAATTTAAACTTGTTGGCATTTTGTGCCTTTCCTGTGTAACATCAACACCTAACTTGTTGACATTTTGTTTCGTTTCCATGCAACATCACCAGTTGTCTAACTTGATGCTATTTTGTGCCTTTTATATGTAACGTCATCAAGAAAGAAAGAAACTTATTATTGGAGCATGGAACATCTTATGGACAAAAAGAACGTAGCAAGACCTTACAGGAGAACAGCCCTAATTGCTAAGGAGCTTTCACGCTACAGTATCGACATTGCGGCCTTGAGTGAAACCAGGTTCACAGAGGAGGGTTCTCTGACGGAGCTTGCAAGCGGCTACACCTTCTTCTGGAAAGGAAAAGCCCAAAACGAAGACAGGATCCACGGAGTCGGCCTGGCTATCAAATCAAGCCTTCTGAAGCAGCTTCCGGACCTGCCTGTTGGTATTAATGAGAGGCTAATGAAAATGCGGCTACCTATAAGCCACAAACGCCACGCAGCAATCATCAGCGCCTACGCCCCTACCTTCACGAGCCCAGCGGAAACCATCGAGCAGTTCTATGCGGACCTCAGCTCTGTACTATGCTCAATTCCAGCTGACGACAAAATCATACTACTGGGGGACTTCAACGCCCGTGTTGGCTGTGACTGTGGTCGATGGAAAGGTGTACTTGGCGAGCACGGTGTCGGCAAGATGAATAACAACGGCCTGCTGTTACTCAGCAAATGCGCAGAATTTGACCTCCTTATCACAAACGCAATGTTCAGAATGGCGAACAAACACAAGAACACCTGGATGCACCCCAGATCTCGCCAATGGCACCTAATCGACTATGTAATAGTCCGTCAGCGCGATGCCCAGGATGTCCTCATCACCAAGGCCATGCGAGGAGCGGCATGTTGGACAGACCACAGACTTGTCCCAACCACATTAAAACTGCGCATTGCCCCACATCACCCAAGGTGCCCTAAGCATATGCGCACAGCCTTCAACATTGTCAAACTTCAGCAGTCCTCCATCCAGCTTGATTTCCAGAAGAGCCTAGATGAAAAAATGTCTACCAACGGACCTTTACATGGAAGTGCCTCCGAGAAATGGAACAAGCTCAGGGACATGATAAGAGAGACAGCTAAGGCGACTCTGGGCCCCAAGAAGCGAACCCATCAAGACTGGTTCGACGAGAACAACGATGCCATTGAAGATCTGCTTGCCAGAAAAAATAAAGCATTCATGGACTGGCAGAATGACCCAAACTCCATCCCCAAAAAAGACCGCTTCAAATCCTATCAAGCTGAGGCTCAGAGAGAAATCCGCAAGATGCATGACCAGTGGTGGGAAAGGAAAGCTAATGAAGTGCAACGCTATGCCGACACTAACAACTCCAAAGAGTTCTACAGTGCCATCAAGTCAATCTTCGGCCCTTCAAAGTCTGGTTCTGCCCCCTTGCTTGCTGCAGATGGCAGTACACTAATAAAGGACAAGGCTGGCATTAAGGACAGATGGAAAGAGCACTTTAGCCAGCTCCTAAACCTGCCCTCATCGGTTAGCCAATCTGCTCTTGAACAAATACTCCAACAGCCAACGCATGACCAACTGAATGTTCCGCCAACGATAGATTAGTTGAGGACGGCCATTAAACAAATGAACTGTGGCAGGGCACCTGGTAAGGATGGCATCCCAGCGGAGGTGTACAAGGCTGTCAGTGAACAGACTCTAGAGGCATTCCACGATGTGCTGACCAGCATCTGAACGGAAGAGGAGATGCCAGACGACCTCCGCGACGCATCAATTGTAACCATCTATAAGAATAAAGGCACACGTGCGGACTGCAATAACTATAGAGGCATCTCCATACTCTCCATAGCTGGCAAAATACTTGCTCGCCTCATTCTCAACAGACTTATCGCATCAGTGTCGAAGATAACCTACCTGAGTCTCAATGTGGTTTTCGCCCAGACCGTAGCACTGCTGATATGATCTTCGCAGTAAGACAAGTCCAAGAGAAGTGCCTTGAGCAGAACATGAATCTGTATGCCGTCTTCGTGGATCTGACGAAGGCATTCGACACAGTCAACAGAGACGCACTGTGGGTAATACTCAAGAAGCTTGGTTGTCCTCAGAAGTTTACCAGCCTCATCCGGCTTTTCCATGATGACATGACTGGAGAGATTCTCTCAGACAGTGAACTCTCTGAGAAATTCCCCATATCTAATGGTGTCAAACAGGGCTGTGTACTCGCTCCGGTGCTCTTCAACCTCTTCTTCACGAAGGTACTGCTCCACGCCATCCGTGACCTTGACCTTGGTATCTACATTAGATATCGCCTGGATGGTTCAGTGTTTGATTTCAGACGCCTAGCTCCTAAAACCAAGACGCTTGAAAGACTCATCACTGAAGCACTCTTTGCAGATGACTGTGCCCTCATGGCCCATGAAGAGATTCACCTACAGACAATTGTGGACAAGTTCTCTGAAGCCTCCAATCTGGTCGGACTCACAATTAGCCTAGGAAAGACAGAAGTCCTCTTCCAGCCTGCCCCAAACACTGTCCCTTCACAACCCTGCATCACCATCGGCGACACGCAGCTGAAGAATGTGGACAGCTTCAAATACCTAGGCAGCACAATATCCAATGATGGCTCCCTGGACAAAGAGATCACTGCGAGGATCCAAAAAGCCAGCCAAGCACTCGGACGACTTCAAACCAAGGTCTTGCAGCACAAGGATATACACTTGTCAACAAAGTTGAAGGTGTACAATGCAGTTATCCTGACGTCTCTCTTGTATGGCTGTGAAACGTGGACTGTATACCGAAGGCACATCAGTCGGTTGGAACAATTCCACCAGCGCTCCCTGAGAGCCATCATGAGGATCAAGTGGCAGGACCGAATCCCCAATCAGGAAGTCCTTGATAGAGGAAACACAACAAGCATTGAAGCCAAACTGATCCAGGCCCAGCTTTGTTGGACCGGCCATGTCATCCGCATGGATCAAAACAGAATCCCAAAGCAACTGTTCTTTGGCGAGCTAGTCCAAGGCAACCGAAACCAAGGCCGCCCTCACAAGAGGTACAAAGACAACCTCAAGACGTACATCAAATGGGCAGACCTTCAACCCCATCAGCTCGAGCTCGCTGCCTCAGACAGAAGTCACTGGCGAGCCCTGACCAGAAAAGCCAGTTCCACCTTCGAGGCTGACCGCCGCCAGCGTCTTGCTGCAGCCCGTGAGAGACGTCACAGAGCTGCGTCTCAGCCACCCCCAAGTACCGGTGTCCCATACCCCACCTGCAACCGCCTGTGTTCATCGGAATTTGGACTCCGGAGCCACATACGCGTCCATCGTTGATGAGACTGCACAACATGTCTTCCTCGGCCCCTGAGAGACTACCAAGAATGTAACGTCAATTATCGATTTTGAGACAACGAATAAAGGAACTATTCCAGACCAAACGGTTTTATGCTAGGTGTAAAACTCTTGTTGAAAGTGTTAGAATATCCACTATCTAAAGATTCTCTTGCCAATTATACACAATATGAGAGGAAAACAATTTCAGAACTTGTTTCACACCTGGAAACATTTCCCAATAATGCTCCGATGTAATATGTATCCAGACCCGTAGCGTATTTCCTGACATGTGCATAATTTGCAATTTTACGGGAAATGTTGCCTTCATAAATGCCATAGCAAGACTAAACAGCTGCACAACCAGTCATCAATGTGATGAGTGTTGTTTGGGTGAAAGCTTTTGAATTCAGTACATCAAAAGGTTAAGAATATAAATATCGCTGATCTATCATAGTTCTTTGAATTGGTAAACGATGGGCAACAAGAAAATTTTGATGATTGTACAGCAGACAAAGGCTATAAAAACAATACCTAAAGTCCACTGACATTTCTCTTATTCATGGACTCGAAAACTTAAAATCAAAGTCACAATCATACCCCTTTGGGCAAAACTTTTGCAAGGTTAAAGATCAATACTTTATAAATCTGAAAGACAAAATGTTGTACTGAAAACAAGAGTGAATTACAAAGTGTGATACAATTCAGATATTTGTTTTCTTCTTTATGAGAGGGGAGAAAGGCGTAGAAAAGACCATCATGGTTCAAAACAATATCATCAATACTGACATACATTTTAATTTCAATCTTTCTTAAATACTCTCAACTTGACAATTTATGTTGTGTGCAGGTTGCATGAATGTAATTCTTTTTTTTTAAGACAAGGGGGTGCGTTTGTTTTGTTCTTAGGAAACTCTTCTGCATTAGATTGGGTTCAATGCTGTTTTTGGCACTCTGACCAAATGTGTCTAATACAATCATGAATTATTCAACAAGAAATACTACCTTTATCATGACGAAACACACGCGCGCGCTCTTTTCAAAATGATTCACAGAATCACGTCCTTTATTTAACATAAGGAAGGTACAATATACCCCGCTATCTACCTGTTTGCTAAACGAAGATTTTTTTGCCCCCGTTCTTTTCAAGGAAATGATATCAAATGTATTATGTTCAAACAATTTATCTCAAGAACTTTCGTTATTCCTGAAATAATCAATGTCGAACTTTATGTGAACTTTCGCTGTGAAAATTGTCTTTCTAGTTAGAGAGTAGTGTTTTAGTTGTTTTTTAATTGTTTGCCATGTTCTAAATTTTCTTTGTACTCTAGTTGCTGTGAGTGGCGGGTTATTTCAATAAACCGTTCCAGCATATTGCATTCTGCATAGCATAATTACATTTTAATAAGGAATATAAACGCTTGGGACCCTTACAATATTTCGCATGGGAAGGGGTATCTTTCTTTCTTTAAAATGAAAAATGATTTTTCAGTCTTTAATTTTTTACCTCTTCAAAATATTATTATGTTTTACATAGTGAGTTTAAATGCATATGGAATGCCTTCTATGCACTAAAACGATTGACTATGTAAACATTGCTAAAATATTTGAGCAGGAAATTTTGTTTAATAAGGAAGGTATTTGTGTCAAATGAGATAGAATAAAGTAATCTCGAACCCAAACAAGATAAAAACTTCACTTCTTTATCCAATAAAAGACCACTTTTGTAATAGATATTTCCGTGTTTGCGTGATTTCTCTGTTAGTGAATAAACTTCCTATCATTAACTTTTCTGAATACCGGAAGTTAAACCGTAGTCATGTGTGTCCGTCCATCTACACGTGAGTCTGTTTGCAAAGAAATGCATTTCGGTGCGTACTCTTGTGGAGTTTACTACTTTGGAACTTGATGATTTTATGGTTTAAATATTCCTGCTGACAGATCGATGCATTGTTCTCGGTATGATTCGAGGATGGTAGGGGTCAGTGGTTGGATTCTGGTAGATAGCAATAGTAGGAAGAGGAGGAGTAAGGAGTACAGGGTTCAAATACGTCAATCTAGTTGGTGGTTAAATTCGGAATGGTTTTATTTAAAACATTTTTATTGCAATTATACACACTTGGCAGTCTTGCAACCCATTCACGAGATGAGCTTTGGTGTTTTCTCGCCAAAATGTGTATTGTTGATTTTGTCCTTGCTATAAATAATATAAAACAAGATACCTGTATAGTTTTATAACGTGCTTAAATAAAGGTCAATGTGCGTCAATTGGTGTATTGTCATCGATAATAATTATATTAAATTTCTTTTTCAGAATTCTGTAAGATGACCAGGATACAATGTTTGGGAATTAATCTTTTCGTACAAAATAAATTCACTGCAAACATTTTATGAATCAGTTTAATGTTAAAGAGAACGTGACATCAAAGGTCAATTAAGTACTTCAAACACTAGTACAATGAGGTATACTATAGAACCACTCAGCGTAGTAAACACCTTGCTCTCCATGTCTCTAATACGTTGGTCAAATTCTCTAACCAGATGGCTAATCAGAACACAATAAACGATATCGTATCATCGTCAATGGCTATATATTCACTACAGGCTTGAAACTGTAAACGTTATGTTGTTTATTAACTAACTTTTTTGCGTAGCGAAATATATCTTCCTTCATAATTCATCAATACAATGAAAGTGCTGTATTCTTAGAATCTCTGAAGTACAATTTGCAAACGAACTCCATGTGATCTGCGATAATTTGTATTGCTCAAGGTCGGGAAAACCGTCAGCAAGACATAGACAGACAGAGAGAAGAATGTTGCGCTTGCAATCCGCACCAAAATAACCCGAATAAATGTCAAACTTCAAATTTTTACTTACTGCATTCATTATCTGGGTCATCAATTTTCCGAAATCTTATTTTCCAGTTTTAAAAAAGTAGAGAAGCTTATTTGCCGGAAAGTATATCGTAAACGAATAAATTCTATCTGTTCGTTGGTTGTAGATGACTAGCGGGTAATGATGACAAACATGTATGACCCTTTAACTCGAAACTATCAAAAGCTCGCGATTCTGAATACTAATTAAGGAAGGCAACTGTATCTCAGTTGGAAAAGCATCTGTTTGCTTTGATAATTATTATTGTCAAGAAAATCACATAAATAATAAAACGGAACTGCATGACTCTCGGTTATTCTTGATTCTAGTTCAAATTTAAGAGTCCATGTCGATTTTATCGGACTGTTTTGAAGTTGTGTAGCTAATACCTGTATAATATCTCTAACGATTTTGCTTCATAAAAATTATATTGAGGAGTTCAAACGCAGATCTAGTTACGGACGAATACCCGTGTAACCCCTATGGACCTCCTTCCTGCAGAAAAATTCAAACATTGTATAGACAGTCATGTGCGGTAACTCATGTTGTCATCCTCATGGACCGCCTTACTGCACAAAAATTCAAAAATTTTATAGACAGTTATTTTGGTGTCACCCCCTCTGATGGTATCACCCGTTACGGTCCGCATCCCCGCACCCTCACCCCCATGACGCCACTGGCTTCTTCAAGGCTAAGATCTGCTGCATAACAAGATACAAATAAAGCAAAAGTTAATACAAGTTATGCGCGGTTAACCTACTGTATCACACACACACACACACACACACACACACACACACACACACACACACAAATATACATTCTTGTACTTGGTGCATATCGAGGACTCGGGTATGGAACCCCGTATAGGGAACATTTGTTCTAGCCATCCTTGAGTGGAAAGAAATACAGTTTCTGACAGAATATGTCGACAGTGACGCAGCGAGAAAGATACTTGGGATAAATCTAAGAATATTAAATTTCCAAATGCAAGTAATAACGCACACGTTTACACAAAAAGTCTGTACTATCAATTTAAACTAAGGATATACATAACTATTGATAAAAACGTGGAAGCTGAAAACAATGCAACGTCATGGAGAATTGGGACTCTAGAGCAGCAAATAAAGCTTCCTACGAAAACGAAAACACAAGGTCGATAACGCTAAACCGAGGCCTCTAACCGACTGAGAGATCTCTCTAATGGGTTATTTTATCTTTGACGCTTGTGTTTGCGTCCTCGTTTACCTACCTGGGACACTCACTCGCGGTCGTCACCCTCCCTGCTGCTGTTTCTCTCAACCAAAAATTTTATCGAAACCTACACGATACCTCCACCGAAGATCATGTAAATTTATCGTGATAAATCCGTGTAGGGTAGTTTGCGCGTGCGAGAAGAAATTTTTAAACTTAATTATATCCATGTCCCCTGAACACCAAGTCTGATGGATGTTGCTTAGTGTGTGGGTATCGACTCCGCTAAATACAACCAGAAGATTGCAGTTATCTCTGATCACTTTAGGCATTTGTGTATATCGCTGAGTAACATAAATTACTTCAGTATTTTTGTGTCTACCTCGGGAAAATATCCGAGCTGGATTTCATTGTTTGTCCAGCATTGAATCATCGTATACTACGAGATTATTAATACATCCATCGAGGTCATCTACAGATGGCCATAGTTGCTACAGGTTGAACCTGGCAAAGATTTTATTGGTGTAGTAACATCTCTGATGAAACAACATAATGTCGAAATCAGACGAGGACACACCGCAATTCATAGCGATCAGGCAATAGTTGAGCGATTTAATCGAACACTTGCTGAGCGATTGTTTGGATGCGAAGGAAATATCAACTGACCTCAATTCTGGAGATAAGAGATCTCGTGAATGGGTTGTAAGACTGCCAAGTGTGATAGCTGCGTTAAATAATGAAATTACTCGTGGAACTTCCATGAAACCCATCAATGCGATCACAAAAAAATACATATCAGTACAACGGCGTGACTCTTTCTCAAACCAACCAGTACTAGATAATATGACTGTCAGATATTTAAATGAACCTGGTGAACTTGCATTGGGTAAAAAAGATCAAATGATCCTATTTGGAGTGTTACCACACATAAAATTTCCAGCGTGGTAAGATCCACGGGTAGACCTGCAATCTACAGACTAGATTCAACTGCTCCTCAACGTGGATTTGTACGTGTACAACTCCAAGTAATTCCTGAAGACACACAATTACCACCGCCTTCACTTCTGTCAAAGCAGGACACCAGCGCCCCTACATCAATTACACTCAAGACAGATCAGCATCACATTTTCGAGTGCATGACCGAGACTACTATTAATTCTATCCACGGTAAATTGTCGTGGGTCATTAGAAGAATACTGCCGCAACATTACTGTGTTACAGCAAGCACAGTGATTACTTTGTTGTTTCAGCGTTATGATAAACTTAACATCGAGGTCAATGTCACGCTTACTTTATTTGTCAGATCGATGATAACCAGCTAATTTTTTTCCTTACTATTTCATCGCAATTGCTATCAGTGGTTTCTTCAGTCATTGTGCAGTCTATGAAAACCCTCCGTAGCTGAGACATTCTTCTGAATCGAGACACTGCTAGATAAACTAAATTTGACCATTCGATCCGATCATCGACAATCAAGATATTTGTATCAGAAATAGTTCATTCTTGTGACGAATGAATGGTTATAGCATATCTTAGAGTCCACGGAGTTTTGTCCATCGTTAATGCGCTCTCAACAGCACTCACAGGAACCAAAATAATATCTTTTAATACAAGTTTTTTTTCTCATTAATTCCAGGAATCTCAACTTCAATATATTGTTTGCATGTGTCTGCTGAGCGATAACACAATGGCACAGGTAGATCTGAAAACTTTTCTTTATGTAAAAGAAATAATTGTTGCTGAAGTGTATTATGAACTATCTTCCGACTTGCAACTATCAAATCAGGAGGCCTCCACAAATTCCAAAAATCATTCATCGTAGTCTCTGGAATTACTTCACGCATTATCTCACATTGAATTTTATCTGGCTGCAGTCTGATTAACTTTTTAAACTCTTTCAGTGGTTCATCAATAGCTCTATGATCATCAATTATTTCCCCATAATAATCTATGAACTTTTTCAGCAATTCATGCGGAGATGATCCAACAAAAGGTGGTGGTTGACCATAATCGCTACACATGATAACAGCAGTATTTTTCGTCAAGAACCAATCATGAAACATTTTTAATACGTCTAAAGACACTGTGCATATCTCATCCCAGATAATAATCTTAGGAATATGTTTCTCGTCCATTCGCTCAGGAGTCCATGCATCTCCCTTTCATCGGAAGAAGCTGTGATAAGTCTGAGATTTAACACCTCGTTTGTTCATTTCTCTGGCAAGCCGGTGAGTCCGAGTTAGTACAACCATATCAAAATTCGGAAATAATTCAATCGCACGTGTTGTTTTACCAGAACCTCCGGGTCCATTGAGATAAAGTCTTATGTCTGGCCACATGATCATATACCGATGGAGCCGATGAAAGTTTTGACGTCTGTTTATTTTTATAATATATTTCCTTATAATCAACGTCGGCGGATTCAGAATAGCTAAGAATCTTTCCTCGCTTTATTCTCTTTTCGCCCCATGATGCATCAGTGCCGATATGTAATTATTTTAGCAATCCTGCTTATTTTTATTGATATAAAATGAATCCGTGTCCACTCTAACCGCGGTATCAGGAAATCTGTTATAATCGATAGTAAGTTTACAAAACGACGCGAGCATCGAAGATCTTAAATGAGTAAACTGTGGTGAGTCACTATCAGTGTTGCTCACAGTTGTACCTAATTTAGTTCCGTCCGATAAGTTAACATTATTCTGACTGATAAATGTGCTTCTCTCCGTTGTATCAGCAATTATGAAATCAAGTTCAGCATCGTCGATAATTAATCTTGTACAATGTTGTTTATGATCATATGATCCTCTTTGTATAAATTTACCAATTATTTTTCTGCCAAGATCCTTTGCAAATTTATTTCCGAGATCGGTTTCGTCCGGATTTTCATCAGGGGAATATTTCTTTTGTTGTGGAAACCAAACTTTTTACTGCGGACGATATGATATAATTGCTTCACTTACAACGAACGATATGAATATTTTTGCACCAAGCATATATCGTAATAAAACTATTGGAGCCAAACGCGTCCGGTAAAATGTTTTCCAAACCAAACAGTGACAACCGGATGAAGGTTTTTTGATGCAAACTCGAATGAATCAACACATGCAAATCCAGTTAAGTCAAAATCTGGTAAGGGTCAATTTATCGTAATTTTGGTCATCTCGTGTGTTGGATGTCCAAATCTTTTGAAATACTCAGAACACTCACCCGCTCCAAGAAAACTTCCAGGATAACATGCAACCATATCACCTGAGATAACAACCTTATAATCGTATTTAGTATTCCACAATCCGCCGTGTCCGTATTCGACACAACTGCGTTGGACATCTTCAAGAAATTCCAAACGTGTTGCTTTCCATGAATTTTCCTTCTGAGCCGCGTGGGCAGCAACTGACGGAACGGTGAAACAATTCCTCCGTAATCGTTCGATTACATCAGTATCGTTTGTGTATTTCAACGCAAGATTTTTCATTTCGTCTTGGGGAGATTCTGTACTATAAATATCTCCATTAGGCCGTACAAACTGATCATAGTTCACAGATTCTGAACTTTGAAACAACCACACGGATACAGGGTCGCTCTTACTGATATTTCTGATAAAATCAAACATGTCACCGTCATAAAAATGAACAGTTCGATTTTGATGGAAATATTATTACATCCGAAGTCCACGCGTGTGATTATTGATCAATAATCTTTATCGGAGCTCCTTTGATTTATACTTCGATTCGTATGAAACTTCAATCGTTAACGTCTTCACAGTCATTGGGATTTTTTTTTTTTTTTCAGTTCTGCAACGTCTTTGATAGACGCTCCGGTATACTTAACTGTTTCTGCACATTTATTTATTGTTTTACGTCGTAAATCCGTTAAACCGTTTCTTCGGTTCGCGTTTGTGACGTGTTCTGTAACTCGCTCAGCATTACAATTCGAGCGAGAAATTTTCATCGGCAGGAGGTTATTAACACTAGGTTTATCATTCAGCGGATATATCGCATAAACAACTGCCGTCACAAGATAGGCTCTCTCATAATAAGGTTTGTCGATACCAATCATTATTCCTGATTTGGAATTTTTATTTAACGTGACAATATTTTCAGCGTGATATAATCGAACAGGGTCACTTTGTCACGGATGGTCCATGTGTCATCTAGCTCCACAATAAATTTTATTCTAAAAATATATTTTTGTTCATTGATATAATTAATAATTGTTGCTGCTCGCTTGTCATTCATTGTAGCATTGACATTTTGCATAATTCTGAATGTTGACCACACATGAGCCACACCATCGTTGCGAAAAACTCTCTTGGCTTCACGGATACGATTGACTAAAGTTTTATTCTTCAAATCAACTAGAGCTCACCTCGACAATTCAGGGGTTATTATGTCAAGATCAAATGTAGTATTAGAAGGCTTAATCGCAGATAATCTCGTAAATTCCTCCATTATTATAATTACGGCAAATATATATTTAAATTGAAGATTAATTTATATATATGATGATTCAAGCAAAGAATATCTATAAGTGGTTAATGATTGGTTCTGCAACTCCTTGTAACAGGGCTTGCGTAAATGAATTATGTGGATATCACATGCAAAGCGTGCGGAGAGAGTCTAGGACCAAAACCATGTTTGAAATGTGGTGTTGGGGTTAGAGGAGAAACGCAGCTGTGTGTAGAATGCGGTGGTAAAAAATACAGAGAGCTGAAACGATATTATGATTATGAAAAAATGATGGTAATGAATCTCCCATAAAAAACACCAAAGAATATCTCGCCAGATTTCAGGCTAACAATAAAATAATTATTTAGAAAAATAATATTATTATATAAATGGAGCAAAATGAATTTGTGAAGTATCCTATCATCAAGAATTATGAGGCATCGCGTGATGGTGAAATTAGGCAATGTCGACTGAAAAAAAAACAGTCGGGTATGTTAATAAATTTTGTTATCTCAGTATCAGTGCTGAGGGGAAGAAACATTATTACTCACATAAATTTATCTATGAATGTCTCCACGGACTAATCGAAGATGGTCTTTTTATCGATCACATCAACCCCAGGAAACTTAACAATTCTTTGGGTAATTTACGAGCTATTACACAAAGTCAGAATTGCAAATTTGGTGGTACTAGAAAAAATGATAAGCACGTAAGAGCGGTTAAGTCTGTGAATGAAGAGACAGGCAAAGAAAAAGAATTCCCATCGATGAATGCAGCTGGCAAATATATTGATATTTACTGAACTTCAATATACCATGTTGCAAATAATATAACCAGATCAACATTTTTCAAAGAAATATAAACAAAAATAACATTCCAGTATATCGTGAAAGACGCTGAATCTACTTTAGCTCAATTTTGAATTTTGTTCGTAAGATGAAGGAGATAACTCTGTCAAGTATAGCGATTAAACACGCCCGCGATTATTTTTATTTTGTTGTGGTTCGCATGTTTTCAGTCATGCATAGTATGTATGTCATATCTGTAGAGCGCCATCAGAATCAGTAAATCCAGGTAAAATATTTTTAGATTTCCAGATATAGTCGTGGGCGACCACGTGGAACGGTCTATTTAAACAAGTATTTCTTATATAATCAATCCGAAAATATTAATTCAGTTATTTCTGAGATTAAAAATTAAATGATGATAATATAGAATTCAATTGGATCCTGAAAAAAATCACAAATGATTAGCGCTACAGGAACGGAAATATGATGGGAGATACACACTAGCAGCAGAATATAGATTTATTAAATTGCTCCAACAAGCGATAAAATAATCTCTACTTTATGTCGATGATGAGAATATTGGAAAATTCGTTTCACTCGCAAACGCGTTTGAGAAAGTTAAATCAGAGCTGTCACGCGAATACGAAACAAAAAAGATTGAGTTCACGTGTGCGACAGCTGAAAAAATTTATGTGTGATTATGAAACCCCAGACCGTGAAAGCGGTGACGGTGTCACTGGTAGCGGATAGTTATATATCTAAATTCACCTGTATGTATTTAAGAGCTCGGTAGTCGTGGGGTCAAGGCGCAGGGACAACGTTAGATCGACTAGTGGAAACTACTTCACATGTTCGAATCTCGAAAAATGCGATAGATATATTGTCTTGTGTTTAGCGACAGATGATATTATAATTGGGAGAGCTCCTGCGGGCTATTGAAAATGACAAGATATATTTGCACGGGCAATTGTAAAAAAAAAAATTAATTCAGGTGTAACTCGCCTGGCACCTCCGAACCTCAAAACCTTCAGAAATATTTTATTCGTCAGAAGTATTTATATTCTTGAGAAAAATTTTCATTTTTATTTTTATTCTGATTCTGATTTTTATTTTTATTCTTCAGAAATATTTATTCTTCAGAAATAATTTTATTCTTCAGAAATATTTTATTCTTCTTAAATATTTTTTAAATTTTTATTCTGATTTAGAAATATTTATTCAGAATCAGATTAGAATATTTATTCAGAATCAGATTGTAGTATTTATTCAGAATCAGATTATAATATTTTTTTTTTATTCTGATTCTGATTCAGATTATAATATTTACTTTTTATTCTGATTCTGATTCAGATTATAATCTTTATTTCTTATTTTTATTTTGATTCTGATTCACGATTGTAATATTTATTTTTTATTTTTATTCTGTTTCTGATTCGATATTATAATATTTATTTTTTATTTTTATTCTGATTCAAGATTATAATATTTATTTTTTTTTATCTGATTCTGATTCAAGATAATAATATTTATTTTTTATTTTATTCTGACTCAAGATTATAATATTTATTTTTAATTTTTATTCTGAATCTGATTCAAGATTATAATATTTATTTTTTATTTCATTCTGATTCTGATTCTGATTATAATATTTATTTTTTAATTTTTTTTATTCTGATTAAAGATTATAATATTTTTTTTTCCATTAATCGAGAATTTATCACTATATCGATTACATCATCGAGAATCTTACTACGAAGTTTGTTTAGACAAAACTAATACACCATCAATTGTTGTGCATGGTTTAGTTTTTCTATCTCATCAATTATTCCATCCATTATATTCATTTGTATGATTTTATGTGAGAGAATATAAATACTAGTTATTCCAACAAAGAGTAGCTACGGTCTCACATACAAATTTATTGTCAAAACTTCATTTCTTAAATCAAGCAGGGCAGATGTCCGTTCTGGTCAGTAAGTCTGAAATGTATCCGTGACAACAGCGGATTATGACATCGTAGATAAACCGGATTAACGAGTACTGACACAATTAAAAAAACAGGCGGAACTTCGGGTGTGAATGAATATAAGATATATTCATGTTGTGCCTGCCTGGATTTTTCAAGATCTAATAGCTGCCATCGATTGCATCACATTCAAGATTGACGCGATCGTTGATGCAATATTGACAATACCTGGTGACATATGACGACCGCCGCCGTCTGGATCATTGTTATATTTGAGAATACTCAGTGCGATGGCGTCTGCCGCTGGGGATACTTTTCTCCATGATTCTAGTATCGCTGGAAAATATTCATCGATGATATCGTTGGCGTCAGTGAGTTTAAATCCTGGAATAATGAATTTTTGTAATTCTGTCTCGGTAATAGAATAATACTTGAAAAACAATTGTTTAAGTATTGTCGTTTCGGGGGATATATAATCAACGAATTCATCTCTATTAGCAATTACTGTTTCAAGGATAAGTTTATTGACATAACTGAGGTCGGATACAACCTGGTTTAGATGTTGTATTGTTTCAATGGTCTGTTGATTTAGATCGTCGTTGGGATATTCTCGTATGTAACTTTGAAACAGATTTTGTAGTTTGTTTTTCCTTGTTAATGCTCAGGTGTAATGGGGAAATGATTTAATAAGTTTTTCGTCGATGATTGGCTTTTTATTATCATCAAAGTCATATAAAGTTCTTCCTAATACAGGTTTGTATTGAACCATCAGACATAGTAAAAAGAAGTATTATCACGCGATGATCCTATATAACTCCACGGACGTTTTTATTGATATTCTGGAAGCGACAAAAATATTAGTTTACCTGAAACGTAATCATCACGTTGATGTTTTGGTAGAGCTACAGGTGCTGGTGGTTGTACCTCTGGCCATTCTAATACAGTTCTGATCGACGACTGATAAATATATATATATATATATATATATATATATATATATATATATATATAGTATATATATATATATATATATATATATATATATATATATATATATATATATATATATATATATATATATATATAGCGTAGTCGCGTGTCGATATTATTTCTATCGCGGCTGATAATGTTGGCTCATGAACCGTGGTAGCGATTTTGGATTCTTTTCCTGTGATAGATTTAATCCTGCGTTGAGATTCACTATTGATCTGTTCTATCTGATAACTGCCCGTGGGAATACCAACAACTTGCCAATCGGGGGTTCCATTGGGTTTATTTTTATCAGAAAACACTAATGAGTTATTTGCTTGCAATCCACCTAATGACTTTGATCTAATATTTGGCCAGCTGTAATATACTTGCAATTGTGCTAAAGCTATTTTTTTTTGGCTGGAATTGCCGTTGTAAAGCTAACGTTGAACTCAGGATATCATCGTGGTTGTTGGTGGTGTTGTATTAGCGACGATTTGTTCTAGCAATTCGTGTGACATTATTATTTACTTCCTGATTTAAATTAAGGTGACTCTGTCAAGGGGCTTTGGTTTCCAATTGATTCATGGTAAACCGTAATCATTTCTGCGAATTCCTGATATGATATTATTCCATCGTTGAGCCCTGATGATATCAGCGATGATAATTTGGCGGTGCGTGTGTTGCCGCTGATAGCAAAGTTGTATGTTCGTGTAATTTATCAGCCGCGCACGTAGATTTCTTTGCGATTATGTTAAGAATACCAGCAACACCGGTTATAGCTGCAACAACAATTCCTATTACTGGTGCTATTATGTACGTGGCTGACAATGATCCGATTATAGCTGCTGTTTCAGCGACTACGGCTGATGCAGAGTATACAATTATGTCACTAACAACGATACGTCTGCGGTATTGTTTTGTTTTACTGTATACTCATTAATGGTATTTTTCAGCTGAATCTGCTACAAACACACTTGCTCGTATCTGTAATGTTGCGCTGCAACAAAGTCAATCGATTGGTTCATTATATAATTTAAGTAGGTGGTAGTTTAGCGACTAATTCAAGACACCAATAATACAACATGACGAGTCCCTCTCCTTCGGGTTCCACCACAAATATTCCTTCGTCGTTTTGATTCAATATCACGAACATATATCAAGACGTAGGCTGGACTGAAGAACGCCGTGAAATTGTGGTGAATATTGTAAATGTTGTAGTGCCGAGTATTGAAAATCTATATATGCAGGTAATCTTAGCGCGATGTTTGATGGATTTATTGAGTGGTTTCCATAATGCTGATCCAGACGCTACTGTATATACTACATCAATGGTAATTTTTTTGATTTCGGAGAGTTTAATGTCGACGACTGCTGGACTTCCAAAAAAAGTCATTAATGGTTCTGTTTGTGTTTGTACGAAAAGTTACAAACGCTTGTACGTGAGTAGAAAATTCAAATCTAAATGTGGTCATTCCTTCATTGATTGTCATTAACGAGGTCATCATCGGGATGTTGCTATTGTCGACGTATTTCTTCGTTGCGGCGTCATCCTTTGATTTTGGTTTTTTAAGACCAGTAATTTTATTATTAGCCATATTGAGAGAAGCAGTCATTGTATTCCTGGCGGATAGTAAACGATCATTGATCTCAGTTCTGATCGTGTTGTGTTGCTGTCTGCGTATCTTTTTTGTTGCCACATCCTCGTCTGATTTTGGTTTTCTCACACTGATAATTGTATTTCTGCTCATGTTGAGATCGCCATACAGAATATCTCCAATTCTTCTGATTGGTCGAGCAATTTCCCCCTTGAGCGTTAGAATTGATTCCTCCGAATTTTTAATTTTGCCGTTTTTAGTAAATACCGCTAAGTTATCTTCGGTCGCATCTGTCAATAGGATATTGCTCGTCTTTAATCGTCCTTGTTGATCTTGAAAAACAACAGCTTCATTTTGGTCCATATCTACGAGACGCAAAAGATTAGCGAGCTCGTCCTTGACCTGGTCAAGGGTTGCATATTTGAATAAGTCACCTTGGGGTTTGACACTCCGAGAAGATCTTTCAAAAATATCTACCATTGTATATTCACTAAGGCCTGTTTAAAACGACGGTGTACGGATACACCGTCTGGTGGTATGCTCGTGCACGACTTTATTAGGCGATGTCGTTGCCGATGACACAGCAAGTACTTCACGGCCACATATTGGCGGATCAGTTATTATCTGTGTTGGTAATGTTGAATACCAGCCGGGAGTGCTTTGAAGTCCGTCAACATATTTTAAAAATTCTTTTGGTGGCACCAACCCATTCGAATCAAAATATACAACTCCACGTGGATCAATCGCATATGCAACCCAATGAGTACCTGGACCAGAACTTCCATCGAGATTAATGATACAAGTTTCAACACGGTTTGGTTGTTTTGGTAATTGATCACGCAAAAAAACACCTCTGAAGTTTTTTATGTTTAATCGCTTAGCAGCATAAAGTAAATCAAAATTAGACACGTGAAGCATTAACGATGTGTCCCGGGCAGTGTTAGACCTTTCCCCGTGGATTGACCATACCATGAATGAGGGGTTCCTGGCAGGCCTTAGACCCAATCTGTGAATGGCTCGACCTTTATTGTACAAGTATTTAGTCCTTGGCCTGTTACTTTCTTTAATGCCATCCCAGCGGCGGTTCTAACAGCACCAAGTACAGTTGCTTTTGCAACAGCTGGGGCTGCAGCGGCTATCAACGCTGGTATAGCTGCAAGAAGTGAAAATATACCACCCGTCTTGACTGCGTCTTTAATGGCACCCATAGAGAGATTAAGTCGTACACCAGTCGCTGGTCGTTTGGCTTCACTGAAGTACCTGAGCTGACGTTTTCTCAGTGATAGTTTATTTGTACCACCTGCGATCTGTTCTGATTTCAGCAATATTTTTATTCCACAGTTCCTTTTTGATACTGATTGTAGCTTTTAATTCTGACTAAGAGTCAGACTGGCACTAACATGATGATATGACATTATAATATCATAGATGATTTAATCACATTTTTTCCACTGGGTCATCAATGACTCATTCGTCCACCAACACCTTCAAGCAGCATTGTTTTATCTGAGAGTATAACAGCGATTGCTCTATAATTAGCAATAACTCCTATTGTCACATGAGCTCGAAAGTGTATATCAACGACAGATTGTCTAAATATATCCAGGTTTTCCAGCGAAAGGTAATAAATCAGACACAGCGTTATAAAATCCAGTTGTGATATTTGTAGACCAGAATCAACATTTTGATCACATCCCATAAATGTCATCATACGTTGATATGCACGTGCTGCATGATTGTTCTCAAAATTCAGCAACACTTCTTCAGACGGTTCTTGATGCCCGTTTATTCTCAATGAAACTTCGGTAACACCAAGTTTGTCAAATATCATTGTACTGTGCATTTGTGAGTTCACTCGTGCAGCATTTTGGACAGCAACGAATATATGTCGCGGTGCAGAGACACCTTGCAGTGATGCTATCTGCCATGTGAATAAACCATTAGCTTTACTTTGAACACTATCTGTGGTCATCGTTAACCATGATAATGTTGATTTACCACCTGAGTCCATACAAGAGAGCAGCCGTTGTTCCTCAGTGAGTGATGGTATCATTGTTGCATCCACAATGAAAGTTTTGTCAGTATTACTTTACTAGCATCACCGAGAGGAGACTGCCAGATTGCATCATCGTCGGTAGCTTTTCTTACAAGTACAGCTGTATGCTTGGCTCCAAAAATAACCTTTTTGACATTTCTGCTAAATCCAAAGATATGTGACAATGGAATTGCACATGAAAATCGTCTACTTCCATTTTCGTCACTGATCGACGCGCTGGAAATCCTAAATTGAATTATGGATTAACGCTAATAATCACGTTTTCCACATCAGTGTCAGCAGCGCCGGCATTGTTTCTTGGTCGTCTTATATCGTACTGTCTGTTATCAGGGTGATCAGTAGTATCCTTCATAAACATCATTGACGGACCAGCCGATCTTGAATAATCATCGCTGTATCGAGCAAGGCCAAGTATCGTCTTGGCGACTTCAACGTTTTCCAGGCATGATTCAATGTTTCTTCCGTCGATGCTATAGGTGGCACTGTTGAACAACGCCATGATGCCGTTATTAATAAAACCAACTCTAACATCAGCTCCATATTCAGCATTATCTGTTTTTAGAATTTCACCTTCAATCTCGACAAATGCCTCAGCGGGTAAGAAATATCTGCTTGTATCCTGAACTTGCAGCTCGGTTCGCCCACGCTGATTTGGTTCTCGTGCGTCATAAAAATAATATTGATAATCAAGCACAGATTCATTTTTGAGGACTGGTGCGTCCATGTCAATTGCTGGATCTAATATACGCTTAAACACCTTTATTATACTTGTTATCGTATAACACGAAGACCACTTCCTGCTATTAGACTAGCAGTTATATTTTTTTCTTTTTCTGATAGGGGTACACCAGCCAACTCGGCTAGTTTTTGATTCGCAGCTTGATTTATTATTTGACTAATATTTGCTGGCATAACTTCTGTGTTCGGTAATTTTACTGGCTGAGGTTTTCGTCGTATTAATCGTCCTAGTCTGTCCTTGATTGCTGAGACCGCTTTACTAGCAACATCACCAACAGTACCAATATCTTTATCACGAACAACGTCAATAGCTTTCATTCCAAGTTGCTTTGCAATAAGTATTGCTTTCGGAGCTATCCTTCTGAATAGGTTCTGAACAACATCACCGTGTCCATCTCCGTAGATCGTTTTATACGTAGGTAATCGCGATATTATCGCCCTGATCATTACATGTCCACGTTGAGCATTATGTATGCTCATCTTATTTTCTTGTCACTGATCTAACTGCATCAGTCATCAACGATTTCATCAATGAGGGACCGATAAACATTAATGTCCATGATACCGCCTGTAAATAATTTCTGACAAATATCAACTGCTTCATTAGCGGTTTCTGGGGAATTATTGCCGGCTCGTTTTCCGCTAATCAGGATTTTAGTCGTTCTTCATCGGCAAGGACGTTATTGGGACATTGAGTATCAAGACCACTTCCTCGAGTGACCCAATCACTCAGACCACTTCCGGTTGTTTCTTCTGCTTTTTTCTTACTTATTGAATGCAATTTACTACTTTGTCTAATTTCTTCAAATTCCAAATCTTCTTCTTGTTTAGCTTTTTTATGTTTCGACTTCATTTCTTTTTCTTTTCGTTTCCTTAATTGTTTAGCTTTTTCAAGTTGCAACTTCATTTCTTCTTCTTTTTGTTTCCTTTCCTGCCTTACTCGTCTAAAATACTCGTCTACTGTCTGGTTAAAAATATTAAAATTATTAACATCTTCCTCAGATCTAATCTGCGGAGCATCAGTAGCGATTAACCCTTCACAGAAAGGATGACCACATTATGATTATCCTTTTTTCTTGGTAATACATTAATTGTTGATTGTTATTTCAGACAGCAAAGTGACAGCCTATACATTTAAGTAGAAGTACATTATAGCATGCATAAATAAACCCATGTATCAAGACATCTGTTACCATATTTCAAGTGTACGTAATTTTCACCATCAGCAAAGTTGCTTCATTACACTAATCTGTTCCACATAATTTGATACCATTGTATCGTCATAAAATCACGAGCTGATTTTTATTTCTATTGTTATTGAGTGTATCTCATTTGAACTGTAGAAATTTTTTCTATATTTGCTACAAATGTTAAATGTACCAAAAAGATTTAAAATATAATACATTATATTAAAATACAGGCAGGACAGTCGATGTGTTTCTGACAGTTTTATAATAGATTCAGATTTTCAAAAATGATACCTTATATGGAGACACGATTATGTGGCCAACTGTTTTGCTATTGACCAATTTTCGGAAACTGTGCGTATGTAAATTTCATGACTTGATCTTAAACCATGATATACAGTTTTAAATTCCAAAGAATTGCACGACGTTCTCTGACAGTAGAAGAAACAAACGTTTGGGTATTTAAGCTTTGCCTTGATACCTTTCAACAGTTCAAGCAGAAGTTATGTTGATATTAAGAACATTTTTAACAGGAATATACATAAGGTGTCTAATGTTAATAAAATAGCAGAGAATACACATACACATGTCATGACTTCTACTAATACTACAATGATAATAATAATAATAATAATAATAATAATAATAATAATAATAACAATAATAATAATAATAATAATAATAATAGGCAGAAGAAGATGAGGATGAAGAATATTTTTTATTTATACAGGGTGGCGTACTTATCTAGAAGCTAGTTTACATTATGACCCTATCATTGAAATAATATGCATGTAATTATTGAGGTTCTACAAGGGCAATATCTATTGCATAGCAGGATAAAAATACACTATATAAGATCAGCCTACTGGAATGATACATATCACAACTTCCACGTACAAATATTCTGCTGTCATAAAATCAAGGTTGCTAATTAAACTATTTGCATAGGCATCGTTTCTTAAAACCTGAAACATTAGGTACTTGTTGAATATCATGCTACTTACTGTTCTATAAAATTCCCGGTTTATTAAAAGAATATGTCTTATTTTTTTTGCTTTGTAGATAAGCATTAACCAGGTGTTGTGTGAATTTTAACCAAGTTTACTGTTATCTTTCATTTTATAAGACAATGTATATCTTCTTTTAGTTTGCTGTCAACAGCACTTATATCTTTATCACTAACATATGGGAACGGATCATTGAAAGATATACACACGGAAGAATGTTTCAAACACTTTGCAAAATACGGCATAAATAAAATGCACAAATGTAGGGCTTACAATTGATGCATAATCAATTAAACAGCACCACTCCAACCACAGCTGGTAATCTACTAATGAAAAAGGATGAAAACAATAGCTATGATGATTTACTAACGTTACATTTTAATAATAAAGGTAGTAAAACATTATGATGAACAGTATCAAACGATATTCGTAAATAAAAGTATACAACAATAGTTAATTTCCCGTTATCAATATTTCTAACCCGTGATCTAACAAACTAGTGAACGCTTTCTCACGAAAGCTCGATTAACACATTATTTTCTGATAGAAAGTCATACCATAAACTGAAAATATGTCTGTCTAGGCATTTGCTAACGATATATGTAACAGATGTAGGTATATAATTACTGACACTCGATTATTCTCCTGTGTTACGACTCTATGGTCACAAACAAAGTGACAGAAAAAAGCAAACCCAAAATGTTTTGTCAAACTTAGCAAATAATTTAATTATAAAAGTTATAAATGAAAATTTGAGAGGAACTTACAGTATTATAAAGTAAATCCAAAATAATCTTGATAAAGCTATATGAAAGTCCAAAATAATGAAAAGTTCAGTATCAAATTCAATATCGGAAATGTACGGGTCAGCGAGGAATTGTGACGTTGTCAAGACGGAGTTGTCCAGACCTCCTTTGAATAATTCACAATAGTTCCGGGATAATGGAAATGAGCACTTTCTAATTCCATGTTTGTCCTCTCAAGTAATATCTAGGTACAGCATAAAACACGTCTGCAGACTTAAAACAGGAAAGCAAGAAATGAAGATGATTCAAAAATAGCAATGACTCTAATTGCTCAGTTCTCTCCTTACATACACCTTCAATAACGATTATATTTCACAACATACCCGTCAAGATGGATCTTGCTATTTAATTTATCTCGAACTTGCCTATTCATATTACCTAGCTCGACCAATGAGAAGTTACTGATTCTTCTCGAACAGTCCTAACCCCATCAGCCAATCAGAAATTAATCCAAATTTGTCATTAAGTCTTATTGTTAAGATTATTTCGAGTAATTGTCAACACCTACATAGCATCTTTTTATAGGTCCTGTGTAATTTTACTCTCTTAAAAGACCCTGTCACGTAAACAAATTCTAACTAAAGATAATCTGTACAATTTATAGACATGAATAAAAATTACGAGAAGTGAATGAAAATCATGTACTAGGAGTTGCAAAAAATATAGATATACATAACACCTGACTTAAAGAAAACGGGGGGTTAGGGTTTTGCATACGGTCTCTGTAGGTACAGTAATTAGAAGACGTGCCGCACTAAAGAAAATAGAATTAAAATTTATTCGACTAAAGGGAAAAAGAAATAAAAAATCTTCTGTCTCTGAATACAATATTAAGCTGACACATAGAAGTGGTTGTAGAAAACTCACACAAGTTTTACATTTCATCTATGTTTATACAGTTATATGTCTTACATTTCATTTATGTTTATATAGTTATAAGTCTTACATTTTATTTATCTTTATACATTTATAAGTCTTACATTTCGTCTATGTTTATACATTTATAAGTCTTACATTTACATTTCATGTATGTTTATACATTTAGAAGTCTTACATTTCATATATGTTTATATAAGATCATTTAATTAAATATAGAAATTGTTTAACAGCAAAACCATAAATACTCGCACAGATCTACATAAGTAATTGCGTCACAGTCTTACCTTACACACGTAAATGGCTGTAAGGCTGAAAGAAAGTTTTCACGGCTAATCCCAATCGTTCAAAACAAGAATATTTATTGACATATCACCTTTTTTCATATTATATCATAATGTAATAAGATGGTCAAAGGTCAATGTATTGATTAGTATTACCCCAGGCCACAGGGGTTCGTGACAAAGAAAATTAGGAGTTTAACCTGTAACAATATAACACAAGGGAAGACACGAGTCCGCACCCCTCGGTAGTTCCAACCCTGCTAATTTATCCAAACTGCGTCTGCTAATTTCCAACTTAAGCCAGTCGTAATCAAGAATACTTCAATTTTCAAAACAGCTCGACACACTTCGTTCAGTTTGTGACATATTGGAGAAGATGCAAAAGTTGTTCGCCGATTTTGACGTCTGGACAAATAATGGCCCCAGCAGTGCCGTTTGCATTCGGATACTCTTGGACCGAAAGGAAAGATCCGATGTTTGGTTGGCATTATAGAGTTTTCCTGAGGATTTTTTATTGTTTCCCTTTCTGAAATGTATACGCGACACTTCCTATTTATAACTTAAATTGTGAAATGTGTTTCATCGCCATCTTGGACACAATATATAGGGTATTAGTCATTGCTACATACATTGTGCTAAATGATAATGTCTCACAGCGAAAAAGCCTTATTTACTGATCAGAATTTACAAAAATTATAGATGATCAAATTCGATGTCATTTGAATTGGAACAGAATGAAGATGACATTAATTTAAGTCAATTAACATTTTACAAAACTATTGTACCATTTTTATTGTTATGTATATTTAATTTCATTGTTTGTCTGTTAAGTTAAAAAAAAAAAATATTCCATTACAAATTATTGTAATATAACATTGTCAACTGGACTTGACCTTGTTCAAAACTGAGTTCATTTCTGATCGACCTGATTGACTGTTTGATTTTTTTTTTATTTCATTGACGTAAACAAATAATAACAGTTTTATCATTCTGTATTTGTATGAGCCAATTAACGGCAATATTATTCAGGTAAACATGTTAATTTGGGTCAGGGTTTTAGAGCATCCAAAGTGAATTTATAGGCTATCATGTTTTAAATAAACAAGGCTCATTAAGTCATGCTAGAAAGTTATTTTCCATTAGGTAATTATTGTTTTTAGAAAATACTAATTGTGACCTGAGGTCTAGCAGAGACCTATATTATCTTGTGACTGTCAGAATTTTACCAGTCGTGCTTTAACATCTGGTACTTTAAATTGTAATATGTTGTGCCCAGTTTGGGCTGAATTTTTATTTTCGTCGAATTATTGAATTCAAGTGATTATTTTCTCTGGAAATACAAACGTGATATGACAAAATTCTTGGATAAAGACATTCATTAGAATTTATATTGAATTCAAACCTGGAATATTTCTGTGATTCAACAAGAGACTGTTGTCACGTCAGTACGACGCAGGCAATAACAGACACGTCATCGCCTTCAATTTTAAATCTCTTTGGGACTTTTACTGAATTTTATTCAGGACTTTTTATTACTATGACTTGTGACTTTAATTCTTGGATTATTTTTGGATTTCATTCGCAATACCGTACGTTCTTTTTTCTTATTTTTGACTTTCCATCTTAGGGAAATAAATTATTTGTTAAACTTTACAAAGCTTGTTGTCTTCACTCTTTTCTCTTACTTATTTTAAGAGCATAGACTAGTAACAGAAAATTGGACGCTCGTCCTTGGGATACGAATTTTGCTAAACTATCTCAGAAAACGTTTTTCTTTTTTTTTTTAATTTAAATTCCCTAATTTCGGAACTTTTAAAAACTCAAGCATTATTTCACATTTTAGATATCTTTAGTCAAATCAGCAAGCTTTTTACAATGTCATCAAATGTGGAGATCTTTATTTCAAATCCTAACCAGGAGCAGATAGACTGTTTATTAAAAGATGAATTGCTTCAGTTTGACAGAAAATATGATTTTTCTGAGGCAAAATCAAGACATATAAAAATATTTTGCTCCAATATTTGGTGGAAAAGAGTGTTTTGGATAAAAGTGCTTTGGTTTCGATCAGTAAGTCTGTATCAGACTCTAACATAAAAAGAAAGGAATTAAAATCAAAATACAAGATGGAATTAGAATTAAGAAAGCTTGAACTTCAGAAAGAAGAAAAACAAATCCTGTTGGAGAAAGAGGAGAGAGAAATAAATGCAGTTACAGAAAGAAGAGAAATAAATGCAGTTGCAATTGGAGAAAGAGGAGAAAGAGAAACAAAAGCAGTTGCAATTGGAGAAAGAGGAGAGACAGAGACAGATGCAAATGCAAATACAAAGAGAAAAGGAAGAAAGGGAATATCAATTTAGATTAAGAGAATTAGAGCTGACAAGTGAAAAGCACATCCCCACTTCACATACAAATTCAAGTTTTGATGTTTCTAAGAATATTAGGTTAGTGCCCCCTTTTAGAGAAAAAGAAGCAGACAAATATTTTCCTCATTTGAAACAATTGCTGGAAATTCAAAATGGCCAAGAGTATTGGACTCTATTATTACAGAGTGCGCTTTTTGTCAAAGCCCGAGACATCTATGCATGCAAAGTGCTGACTATGATCTGGTTAAGGAATGCATTGTAAAGGATTATGAATTAGTCCCTGAGGCTTATCGGCAAATATTTAGGAACTATAAAAAGAAGCTGGACAAATTCATGTCGAATTTGCCAGAGAAAAAGAGCAGTTATTTGATAGGTGGTGCTTAGCCAAGAACGTTGATCAAGATTACGAAAATCTAAGACAACTAGTATTACTTGAAGAGTTCAAGAACTGTGTCCATAGTGACATTAAGACTTATCTTGATGAGCATAAGATCGAAACCTTCGAAAAAAACTGCTGGTACTGCTGACGAGCATTCCTCATAAATTTCTTTTGGAAGTAAATCTTCCACTCTGTAGTCGTCTGGTAGAAAAGTATTTCAGCCTAATACGAGCCCTTCTAAATTTCAGTCTGGCACACCGTTTCGAAATCATGTTTCTGATAAGCTTGATCAGAAACCCTTATCTCTTCCTACGTGTACCTATTGCAAGAAGAAAGGACGCATCATTTCTGATTGCTACATATTAAAAATAAGCATCAGAATCAAGACAGATCTATTCCAAATGCTCTTATTTCTAAGAGGTCAAGATCACGGTCATGTTTGAAAGCAATGCATTTGTTGAGTCTAATAAACCCCAGTCTGATTTTATTATGGAGAATTATGAACCATTCATGTCGAAGGGTTCTATATCACTCTTGGGTGATTTGGCCAATCCCATCCCTAGTACAGTTTTAAGGGACACTGGAGTTTCTCAGAGTCTTTTATTATCAGGTACTTTGCCTTTTTCTGAGAAGTCTTCTTCTAATGAGAGTGTTCTTGTTCAGGGAGTAGAGTGCGGCTTTGTTAACGTTCCTCTCCATTCTGTAAATTTGTCATCAGACTTAGTTTCAGGACCCGTGACAATCGTAACAGTGTAGTCTTTACCCATTGAGGGCATTCATTTATTACTAGGCAATGACCTAGCTGTAGACAAGGTTGTGGTTAATCCACTTGTAGCTGATACGCCTTGTTTGGATCAGAAAATCGATCCTATTGAGAACGAATTCCCTGATTTATACCCAGCTTGTGCAGTTACTAGAGCTATGGTAAAGAAAGCTCTTGAGTCTGATGTTGATTAGGAAAGTATTCCTTTAGCTGACACACGTATTAGTCAGGCTTTTGATGAGGTCACTTTCACTCCTTGTTTCGATCAAACAAAGGGTATTGATAACAGTGATCCACTTTTAACTACTCATTCTCTTTATTCCGATCAGGGTGACAAACGACAATCACTTGTCGTCCAACAGGAAATAGATCCTGAGATCTGTTTGTTTCAGAGAGCCATTAGTGAAACTGAAGCCACAGAAGTACCTGTTTGTTATTTCAATAAAAATTTGATTCTTATGAGAAAATGGAGACCTTCCGAGGTACCAACTGGTGACGAGTGGTCAGTGAACTATCAACTTGTAGTTCCTCAATCATACAGACAGGAATTCTTAGTCTGGCCCATCAAACTCCTTTGTCTGGTCATTTAGGGATTAATAAAACTTATCACAAGATCGTGAATCACTTATATTGGCCAAAAATTGAAAGTGAGGTTTGCAAATACTGCAGATCTTGTCAAACTTGTCAAATAGTAGGAAAACCCAATCAGAAGATATCTAAGGCTCATCTGCACCCTATTCCTGCATTTGACGAACCATTTAGCAGAATAATGGTAGATTGTGTTAGTCCCTTACCAAAGACCAAGTTAGGTAACCAATACTTGTTGATCATAATGTGTGCTTCAACAAGATTCCCAGAGGCAATTCCTTTGAGGAATATTAAAACAAAAACAATAGTAAAAGCTTTGATAAAGTTTTTTTTACTCAGTTTGGCCTTCTCAGACCTGTCCAATCTGAACAAGGGTCAAATTTTATATCTGGAATTTTCCAACCAGTTATGCTTGAGTTAGGCATCCAGAAATTCACGTCAAAAGTGAAATTATTGTTTGACAAAACTACAATGGAGAGAATGATTGAGTCTGATGATAGAGTTCTGTCTCTTGCTCATTCTTCAAAATTTTCTTCAGATTTGGTATTACGGCCCTTACATAGTTATGAAAAAAATGAGTGAGTTAAATTATAATAATAGTACTCCTAGGATGTAAATAAATTAAAGGAGTACCAGTATATTGAGAGAGATAGCCAGGTTAATCATATAATTAATTTAGTTGTACCTGTCCCGCCCAGTGAGGATTTAAGCGAAGGAATACAATCGGACACTATTGACTTTGGAATAACAAATTTTCGGAATTCAGAAATTATGAATAATCTGGACCAGAAACTTTCACATTTGCAACAACAATAACGGAATGAACATGAACTGTTATTACTTGAATATGAGCACTTATTTCAAGATGTTCCTACAAGAACGAACAAAATCTATCATGACGTTGAAATTGTAAATTCCACACCTGAGAAATAACACCCGTACAGGATGGGAATGTTTGAAAAAAGAAATTCTGTATTTGCTGGAAAATGATTTCATAGAACCGAGTAAATGTGACTGGAGTTCACCTTGTATACTTGTTCCGAAACCAGATAATACTTGCCGCATGTGCACTGATTATAGAAAGGTGAACAGTGTGACTAAAACAGATTCATTTCCGTTACCAAGAATCGATGACTGCATTGATAAAATTGGAAATGCAAAGTATGTCTCCAAATGTGACCATCTGAAAGGATTTAGGCAAATTCCACTGACGGAAAGGGCAAAGGAAATTTCGGCATTCGTGACTCCAGATCGACTTTATCAATATAAGGTGATGCCGTTTGAGATGAAGAGTTCGCCTAGTACTTTTCAACGTTTAATGAACATGATTACATCTGGTCTGGATAAGTGTGATGCTTACATAAATAATGTCATCATCTACAACGACACCTGGAAAGAACATTTAGCGACAATACGGAAATTCTTTGACAGACTCACTGATGCAAGTTTGACAATCAATTTATCCAAAAGTGAGTTCCGCCGTGCTTGTGTAACATTTCTAGGACATATCGTGGGACATGGACAAGTTAAACCTATAGATGCTATGGCCAAGGTTATCTCTGAATTCCCTGTGCCTATCAGTAAAAAGCAACTGATGCGATTTTTAGGTATGGCTGGATACTATCGGAAATTTTGTTCCAATTTTCCCATAATTGCTGAATCCCTGACAAATTTATTGAGCAAGGAAACCAAGTTTCATTGGTCTGAAAAATGTCAGGAGGCTTTTGATAAGTTAAAGGCCATACTTAAGAGTGCACCGGTTATTACAGCTCCAAATTTCAGTCAATCATTTGAACTGTCTGTTGATGCAAGTGATGTTGGGGTTGGAGCAGTATTGATTCAAGAAGATAAAAATGGCGTTGATCATCCAGTGTGCTGTTTTTCTAAGAAATTAAATGAGCACCTGAGAATATATTCGACAATCTAGAAGTAATGTTTGGCTTTGATACAGGCATTACAACACTTTGAAGTTTACATTAGTTCAGTTTCTTCTCCGATTATTGTGTTTAGTAATCACAACCCATTACTTTCATCGGCAAGATGAAAATCAAAAATTAGAGATTATTTAGGTGGAGTTTGTTGTTACAGGAATATAATATTGATATCCAGCACATCAAATGAAAAGACATTTTAATAGCAAATGCACTTTCACGTGTATAGAAATGCATTATTTCATCAATACTTTGTGTCATTCATAAGATTTCATCTTATGTTATTTTTTACTATATGTATATTTGATTTATAGTAAAAAGAAAGCTTTATTATACAAATTTTTCTTTTTCTTTATGAGGGGAAGTGTTATGTATATTTAATTTAATTGTTTGTCTGTTAGTTTTTAAATCTGTTTTATTCCATTACAAGCTATTGTAATGTAACATTGTTTACTGGACTTGACCTTGTTCAGTATTGAGTTCATTTCCGCTTGACCTGATTGACTTTTTAATTTTATTTTATTTCACTGATGTAAACAACTAATGATAGCTTCATTATTCTGTATGTGTATGAGCCAATTAACCGAATGATTATTCAGGTAAACATGTTGATTTGGGTCAAGATTTTGGAGAGTCCAAAGTAAATTTTATAGACTATTATGTTTTAAATAAACAAGGCTCATTAAATCATGCTAGAATTTATTTTCCATTAGGTAATCGTTGTTTTTAGAAAATACTAATTGTGACCTTGAGGTCAAGCAGAGAACTATATTATCTTGTGACTGTCAGAATTTTACCAGTCGTTCTTTAACATCTGGCACTTTAAATTGTATTATGTTGTGTCCAGTTTGGGCTGAATATTTTTTTTTCTTCAAATTATTGAATTCAAAGGCGACCATTCGTGTCACTGAACAAAGGTTTGCCGCTATCATACCTATATGTTAAAGATTAGTTCAGGGATCAAAAGGAAGTCCACGGGGTGAACAAGGTGTGTTCTTATCCGTCCCCACGTTGACAGACAGCGAGAGGGACATTGTCCGGTAAGTTTGATTGGATCGGTTCACAGCGATATCCAATCAAAAATTGAGATAGAGGGCGTGATTACAATTCAGACCCGAATGATACTTTCCGAACTCATAAGATTAATTCAGTATTCGCTTGAAAGGATTGCATATCAGTAGGGTTTACTCCGAGAAAAGAAGCCACTCCTAATCTGGCGGCAGAACTTAGAGTTAGATTCTAAGGAAAGACAAAGCTTCGAAAAGGTCATTAAGTTATTTGCTCGATTTTTGCAGAATATTACGGCATCATAATTGTAATTATTTATAGTATGTACACTTAATTACTAGGATCGTTTAGTATGTAGAATTACCTTTGTAGTTTTTCATTTACATGCGTATTTGAGAAATGGGCTTGAGCCTATTGTAGATAATTATTAGATGCGAGGTGTAATTATGTAGATTGTTAGCTTGTGGTCAGAATTAATTATGTAATTCGCTATTAGGTTACTTCGTAGTAAACCAGTGCATTTATTACTGCGTTATGTTAGAATTTACACATGCTTGAATCGTGGATTTGGAAAATGGTTGAAGTTTGTAAGATTAGTTACAATAGACGTTTGTATATATCAGAGCATGGCTATTTGAATATTTGAGTACTTTGTATGAGTTGTAAGGTAAGGAAATGAGTCTGATTATTGTAATATTGTTTATCATAACGGGATTAGGAATATGTACTGATGTGACGGAATTTATTCATGTATGTATAAGAAGTAATTGATACCGTGCTGTATTATAACGTTTGTTTTACCATACAAGAACGTATGGGTATCTCGATGTGAACGAATGCGTGACCGAAGAAATTTGATAGCCGTTATGTGATGATAGGCTGTGTGTAGTGTCAGATGAGAGTGCTATGGAAAAATATTGTACTGTCCTTGTGTTTTCACAGGAAGCTTTTTAGGGGACCAAGAACTTCCAGTTCCATTGGGTCCCAAGTCTTCAAGAGTTGGAGACGGAATTGAGACTGTAGCCGAGACAGTCGAAGTCGACAAAAATGTAGTAGTGGGGGGAAAAAGTGGTGGAGGAGGAGAAGGAGTCTGAAGAAAGTCGAGGAGGAGGAGGAGAAGGAATTTGGAGAAAGGTCGGGGAAGAAGAGGAGAAGGAATTGGGAGAAATAGAAGAGAAAGGACACAACAGATGAGTAGAGATACAAGGACAGGTGGAAATCAATCTCACACTGCTAATCAAGTGATGCAATAGGCTTATTAAAGGGTCGAGCAGAAGGAGTGTAATTGGAAATTTGAGTCATTTGATTATTGAATTGTTATTAAATTGTTATTCATTGAATTTCAACCTTTTTATATATTTAACAATCTAACCGTTGGCATTGCTGACTGTGGGCTCGGAGCTTTACATCTATCTTTCACTAAATTTAGCTTCCAACAAAATAGAGCCTGGGTGGGACCCCACCCTAACCATATACTTCGTCACAGATATCTTTACCCATTTACCCGCTTTTTTGTCCCTATTTTCTTGGCATTAGTGTCTTTTTCAAGCTGATTAATAATTCCATGAAATCATTTTCTTTGAAAACAAATCATTTGTCTTTGCATGAAACATTTATTGAATGTTTTTAAATTTCATAGTTTGGGTAAAGTGAAACTTTTGTAAACGAACAATCTAAGCAAAACCAAAAAAGTGAGATTGGGGTTTGGACAAACCTCAGTGTTGAGTGACTACTCCCATCATAAAAGTGAGATTGGGGAGACAAAACTCAGTGTTGAGTGACTACTCCCATCATAAAAGTGAGATTGGGGAGACAAAACTCAGTGTTGAGTGCCTACTCCCAACATAAAAGTGAAATTGGGGAGACAAAACTCAGTGTTGAGTGACTACTCCCAACATAAAAGTGAGACTGGGGAGACAAAACTCAGTGTCGAGTGACCACTCCCAACATAAAAGTGAGATTGGGGAGGCAAAACTCAGTGTTGAGTGACTACTCCCAACATGTTCAATTTCTCTTGTAGTCATTATTCATATGCTGTACGTTAGAATTTTCAAAACAAATACTGCATGATTATTGGGACCAATTGAATGTCTTGTTATAAATTTATATTACAATTATGTAAACATCCTTAAAGGCAACAGTGAGCCATCTTGCATTTACATACACTTACCTCTGCTATATATGTACTAGCAGCGTCACGACACCGAATATCGCACAATCGTTACTTACTCGTACTGTTTGTTTAAACTGGCACAAGACAAACCACACGCGCGCGCACACACACACTGATAGTTTATATATATATATATATATATATATATATATATATATATATATATATATATATATATATATATATATATATATATATACGCAAAATGGCCGATAACAGGTTTAGAGAGGAACTCTGAGAAAGTTTTTCAGGGATTTAGTAGATGACAATGCATTTTAAGGCTTGTTATTGAATATATATTTTTAAAACAATAACAAAATGAAAAAATGTTATTAATAAAATTATTTATTTATTTACTGTAACTTATCAGTCTTTATTAATCGATGAATCAATCTATACTTTATTAAATATGTGAATATATATTTTCTGAGAAATGTCCTATAATTCTTTAGCAAATTGAAAAATGTGAAATATAATAATGTTTCACACATTTGTTATCACTTATACTTTACGTGACCTTCGGAGATAAAAAAACAACCAAAGGAATAGCAGCGTAATGTTGGTAGAAGTGGATAAAAGAGCAATTTATGTGGGATATAGATGATTTCTATAAGTGCAGGTTCTGTGGTGCAAGTGGTAGATCTAGGCACATTTTTTAAAATTTTGCATGACGTATCCGAGCGAAAGCAGTTCAAATCCCATTATCAATTTTTCCCCACCATTTCTCCTTGTTCCTAAAACTGAATGTTATGTTTAAGAAAATTGCAATTTTAAAAGAATAAAAGATGACAAAATTAACATGTTTATCTTCGATGTTACACTCATGCCTTTTATGCGATGAAACGATTGAGAAGTCCTTTAAATCTTGAAGATATCTAAAAGGCTTAATTATAAGGAAAACAGAAAGACACAATTTCAAATTCTATTTTACTTTAGCAAACTGAAGTATCTTTATAATGTAGGGAAAACTATTTCGTGACCCTTGAGTAGATGCTTTGTGATTTTTTCAGCGGGTATTTTTACCGGACACATTAAGATAAATTATAATACGTCAGTGGGTATTATCTTATTCTTTACCTAAGGTAAATTATAGTACGTAGTCGGTATTTTATCTTATTCTTTACCTAAGGTAAATTATAGTACGTCAGTCGGTATTATATCTTATTCTTTTCCTAAGGTAAATTATAGTACGTCAGTCGGTATTATATCTTATTCTTTACCTAAGGTAAATTATAGTACGTCAGTCGGTATTATATCTTATTCTTTACCTAAGGTAAATTATAGTACGTCAGTCGGTATTATATCTTATTCTTTACCTAAGGTAAATTATAGTACGTCAGTCGGTATTTTATCTTATTCTTTTCCTAAGGTAAATTATGGTACGTCAGTCGGTATTTTATCTTATTCTTTACCTAAGGTAAATTATAGTACGTCAGTCGGTATTTTATCTTATTCTTTATCTAAGGTAAATTATAGTACGTCAGTCGGTATTATATCTTATTCTTTACCTAAGGTAAATTATAGTACGTCAGTCGGTATTATATCTTATTCTTTTCCTAAGGTAAATTATAGTACGTCAGTCGGTATTTTACCTTATTCTTTACCTAAGGTAAATTATAGTACGTCAGTCGGTATTATATCTTATTCTTTACCTAAGGTAAATTATAGTACGTCAGTCGATATTATCTTATTCTTTATCTCATGTGAAGTAGTCACAAATATTATCTGGGTGTTGACATTAACTTTTTGTCCAGACTTTTGAGAAAATATCCACGACTACAAATTCAAATACGATGAAACAATCATTAACTGCACAGTAAATGGTGATCTTTTCATAAATTAGTTATTCAAATCTTTAATGTATTAAGTCTGAACTGCGTTTACTATTTTAATAGGAAGACATATTTCTGGAACACTGGTAGGGTTCCTTCATCTACATTCCTTTCTCGAATCAGACGAAAATGTTGCCCATATAACATGATAGACCTAGAGGAAAGTGCAAAATGATTTCTTCATAATGTGTATAATCAGTCAATGAAAATCAAAATCTAGAACAGTGGTTAGTTTGACGACAGAATGGATTTTGAGGTTGCCGAGAAAATTGTATTTCCAGTCAGAAGAAAAATGTCGTTTATAATCATATGCTAAACATGAAATAAATGACAAAAGATGAGAATGAAGCAGTAGTCAATAACCGAGCTGATGGAAATATTATCTGGCATGGAGAAACAGGAAGGAATATCTTACCCAGTTCTTCAAGTCCATGCGATGCATACGGTACTCTGTTTTCAAAGTTAGTTTAGGTCATCTTTGTAAAAAAAAGCATCAGACCAAGGGGAGATCTCAATCAATATTATGAAGACCCCGGGACACTTGATCAAGAACTTGTTGATCGCTTGTCGCGTCAAGACCATATACAGAGTATACATCGTAAAAAGCATTTCTCTAAGAATGCGAAGGGATTTCTCAGGCTCTGCTATCAGGACAACGCTTGACCATGACCCTCAGAGGAGTTAAGAGCTTTATGTTATTCCATAGTATACTTTCAGTATTCTTTTTTCTTCTCCATGCTCCTCCAATACGCCTTCAAGGACTGCAGCGAGGGAGTGTACATCCACATCAGGGCTAACGGCAAACTGTTCAACATCGCTCGTCTCCGTGCAAAGACTAAAGTCACAGAGGTTCTCATCCGTGAATTGCTCTTCGCCGACGATGCAGCCTAGACATCACATACGGAAGAGGGACTGCAGCAGCTGGTATGTCGCCTCTTCCACGCCTGCAAGAAGTTTGGACTGACCATCAGTTTGAAGAAGACGAACGTCGTGGCGCAGGATGCAGACTCCCCTCCCACCATCGCCATCGATGGGAACAACCTTGAAGTTGTTGAGAACTACACATACCTTGGGTTCACCATCTCCAGCTCGCTCTCCATTGATGCTGAGGTGAACGACAGGATTACCAAGGCAGCAGCAGTTATGACCAGAGGGTCTGGAACAACCCCAACCTCATTGTGAAGACCAAACTGCGCGTCTACCAGGCCTGCGTGCTCAGCACACTCCTCTACAGCAGCGAGGCATGGACCACCTACACGAGCCACGAAAGGAAACTCAACAGCTTCCACTTGAGATGCCTGCGGCGCATTATGCGCATCCAGTGGCAGGACAAAGTACCCAACACAGAGGTTCTGGAATGCCCCAGAATGAACAGCATTTTCTCCATCCTCAGCGAGAGGCGCCTTCGCTGGCTCGGCCACGTCAAGAGAATGTATCCAGGCCGCATTCCCAAGGACATGCTATACGGCGAGCTAGAAGAAGGCGTTACAAAGATGCCTGCAAGAAGGACATGAAGACGGCCAACATCAACAACTGGGAGAGCTGTGCTGACGACCGCTCCGCCTGGCGCCTTGCTGTCAGACAGGGCGTTCAGAAAGCCGAGGAAACGAGAAACACAAACCTCGCTACAAGGAGAGCCAGGAGGAAGGCGAAACAACAACAGCCTCAACAAGCATCAACGTTCACCTGCAGCAAGTGCAACAGAGACTGTCACTCTAGGGTCGGACTCTTCAGCCACTCGCGAAGGTGCAGATAGGACACCTAACCGGAAGCTACACCATCGTCTCCCGAAGACTGACGGATGCCGACGACGACTTTCATTGAGACTATGTTATATCAATGCAACATAATTTTGGCATCACCGTATATTTATTGACGACATTTTATTATTTTGATTTAAAAACAAAATCCAGTTCACACAAAACTGTCGCAACTTCAATATCATATCTATTCCTCGACCAAAAAACACAATTAAAAGATATATGTACCAATAAACAAACTGCATTATAAATATTGAACCCCCAGGATTAATATTTTCCAGTATTAAACAAATAAACACAATTCCACGTCCAGAAAAAAGACTGAATGAGAAATTGCAAATGGCTCTATTTATGTAACCATTTTAACGATTGTGTGTCAATGTATGTAACGGTAGCTTAACGTCATGACGTTGCATTATGAAGGCTGTATGGACTCTATCTCACGCCCGTGGATAAAAAAAAATTGTTACACACCATCTTGCTAAAATCTATGCTATTAAGGTGTCAAAACATTATCCTATCAGAAAATGCAAAATGGTAAATATCAAAATTTTATCTCAAAAGACTGTATTATCCGGGAATTTGATTTCCTTATTTACATGGCTAATAAATATACACGAAATTTAATCCGCCACGAAAGATAGCAGTGCTGAACAACTGGCAACCCACATAATCGTCCGTTTACTTCCAAATCACAAAATTTGATCCCCATTTATATTTATGTATATTTATGATTTTACGGTGTGTGTGTGTGTGTGTGTGTGTGTGTGTGTGTGTGTGTGTAATGGCATTCGTATCTAAGTATTTTTCAGGCTAGGGAACTAACGTATATACCAAACCTGAGAGAGAGAAAGAGAGAGAGAGATTTGTGATTTTTACTGTATATAGGACCATATAGTTTCAAATAACTGATACATCTCTCAGTTTATATCTTTTGTCGGTTTGGTTTAGAGCTCATTGCAAGCCCCAAGTTAAACTGTATCTAAAGTTTCACAACTCAGAATGCGTAGTTGATAAAGACGGACCAGTTCTGGCATAGACTTCCGGGTTCAAAAACATTGTTAGTTACAGAATGGGTATGTTTGACAACTTCATGGATGTAGACTTTGCAATCCAAGGAAATGTGTATGAAATTACCATGGAATAAACTTCTTTGTAAGTGTGCTATCAGTGTACTATTATTACGATGGAATAATTTTCTATATAACTGTACCATTAACCTTTACCTTTAATGACTTTTTATTTGTTTAGAAAACATTTCTTATTCAGTCTTTTAGTGCTGGAGATAGCTTACGTAAATAATATTAGGAAAGGAGGGTATCTGAAACTGACGATAAAATCTCTCTCTCTCTCTCTCTCTCTCTCTCTCTCTCTCTCTCTCTCTCTCTCTCTCTCCTTCCATTGCTTATCACCGCATGTTCGTGACCCCATTCTAACAGTGTGTGTGGCAGTCTATTGATTGGTTATTTATGTCTCTTTGTAACGGTTTCTATATCTCTCTGTGTAAACCATCTTTGAATATTCACACGATTGGGTATCAGCATATTATTCTCATACTTCGTGTAGACGTAGTCCTTTTGCATGTCCGTATTTTAACTGTAACGGTTTGTTGTGCTAATGACTACAAATGCAGAGGATTTGGTTAATCCTTTTATTTACTATATGTAAATCAACTCGAAAAGCGATTGGGAATTCTTGAAACAATCAAAAGACTTGGTCTTGAAAACAATACAAGCAATTCAAAGTTGACCTTGAAAACAACGCAAAGTTGTTACAATCACGTGATAAAGAATAGGATACATCAAAACATTGCCACCATGTGTCAGTCATATAGTAGTCATATATGAAAATAAAGAAAGAGGGAGAGAAAGAAGACAGTGCGAATAGATGTAGTCAGACAACTCAGTGCGGAATATGTACAATTAGATACCATTCCTTAAATGACAGCTGTCTCTCGTTCAATTACATAACGTCACTCTATTATTTGGTGCAGTTTGAATCACAGAACTCGTTTATATTCACCTTATTTGTTAAATTCATTAACACAAAAGATCGTGTATCTCAAGTACACGTGACCATCATTTCTCTGAATTATCAGAAATGAACTAAGTATTATAATGATTAAAGCAGGGTTTAACCTAATTTTTAGAATCGGGGCAGACTCTGAGACACAACTGGACTGGGCAGCAGATGATTGTGACCTATTTATAACGTATTTCAAATTAAATCTTTCAATATTATATCGGGGTAGAGATGTTGACATAATTAGTTTAATATGCACTTCATCTGCGATATGAGACTAAACTGAAGAATACTTTATTCAGGAATGAGTATATAAAACGGCAAGGTATCAGAAATAAAAATGCCCGTGAATTGGGAACATATACATATATGCTCCATTTTAGCTGTAAGTCTTCCTTTTAATATATATATATATATATATATATATATATATATATATATATATATATAATTTAATACAAATAATATTATCATACAGGTTAGAGAATTTTAATTCGTACTCTACGGAGATTCGAACCCAGGTCCGCGAGTAAACGGCACCCATCGCCTTGCCTGCACACACCAGCCCATATCCCGTCACGACTAAGCACGCATCACCAAAAAATGATGGCACTGAATCGGTGTTATATGAACTCGTGTGTATAAACTGTGCAAAATTTATATATATAAACTGTGCAAAATTTTCTTGATATTTTCGAAGTACATTCTGTCGTGGTCAGCGTGACAAGTAACCATTAAGATTGACATATGGGCTAGACTCGAAATAAATTGGTAACTTGCGATGATTAACCTCTCTTGTCGGGTGGAGATGATTGGATTTTATTTAGAGTCCGTTCGGATAACGGTGAGACATAAAAGAGAGCGATGTTAACGCACGATCATGCGAAAATGACAAAGTTGGCACTCGCCAGAAACAATCTTGGGCCATTGGAAATATGTGTCGTGAAATGAAATTGTCCAGAAATAGTTATTAATAAAGGCGAACTAAACATAATTATTCTGATTTCGATGGGAGTATTAAATTATTGGCGGTTACAGAGAGTTAATCCTGATTGGCTAAGCTACACGAAGGGGTTATTTCCGAGGGAAAATTCAATGTTTTAAGTAATTTTTCTTATGAAATTTGTCAGTCCAAGTTTTTTTTGCCGAAAGGAAATTCTGACGGACTCAGAGAAAATTAACAAGTAATTTTTCTCATTAAACAAATCGTCCAAGGGACGGGGGTCTGGAGAGAAAGAATGAGTCTCGAAAAGACACAAAGTTATTGTCTCAATCACCTACAATATGTTCGTTGTTAGAAGTTTTGTAGTTATTTGTTGACCTTTCTCGTTTATACATCTTTTTCTGTGAGTTCGGAAGCTAATGGTTTGCATGCATTTGTCTCGAATGTTATGTAACTCATGTATTATATGAACTTGATCGAATTGATATGAATTTGTTCGAATTACCTGCATTACTTCCGATACAAATCATGTGAATATGTAAAATTTATCTGTCTTCAATGATATGTATCATGTATATTATGAATTTACTTTTCTGTGTCAGGAAATATATGTCAATGAATCGCTAATTAGCAAGTAACGTAGTTAGGACAAGAAGGCAAGCCTATCAATTCATTTATGTAATTATGTTGTGAATTCTCTTAACCGAGAAAAATCGGCATGTATCGACAGACGTCGTTCATCTAGTAATTTACAACCGACAGTGGGATGTAGCAGTTTATCTAAGAGGTATATTTATATCAGTTAAGCAAGAGGCATTAATTGATTTAAAAACGAGGCGTATAACGCCAATAAATCATTGTTGGGAACCGATGTAAACAAACAATTCAAGACATGACATAAAGGAATTATCATTTTAAAGCTTCCTCTAAATAAGTTTATATAAGAAGAATCACTTTCACTTCGAAATCGAACATTTTTCAGAAATCTACTCAACACATGCCCAGTAAAATGCCATGAAATTATATATATTCATACAATGTAATAAAGTTGTCCATAAAAATTATTTGGAAGCATTATTGCAGGATATATACCTTGCTTGATGAAAGTGTAGTTGTTCCTTGATACAAGTATGAATTAGGCCATACAACTGATAGAAATTATAACAGTGTATAATTAGTTGAAAGTATCAGTTTGGTGATAAATCGAGTGATTCAGTTCCATATTTATCTCTGAAGAAATCGGTATTTAGTGGAATCTTCATATAAACGACAGCCGTTCCTAATGGATATCTTACGTACGTTTTAAATTAAAAAAGTACTTACATTCTTTTTCCCCCATAAAGACGCTGCTATTTGATTCCACGTGTGTGTGTGTGTGTGTGTGTGTGTGTGTGTGTGTGTGTGTGTGTGTGTGTGTGTGTGTGTGATTTGGATTTTTAACGTAGCTTTAGCAATTTTCCAGTCATATCGGTACGATGTCTTCAGTGTGACAGTTTATAGTGATGTTTAGCACTGAGGCATCATGCCGCAGACACGTAGCATGATGTCCCACCCAGTCACATTATCCTGACACCAGGCCGACCAGTCCTAACACTAACCTCCTAATACTGAGCGCCAAGCAAGGCAGCTGTTAGTACCATTTTTATAAGTCTTTGGTATGACTCGACCGGGGTTCGAACCCACGACCTCCCGCATCCGAGTCGGATTCTCTAAACACTAGGCCACCAGAGCGGTCGATTCCATTTGTAATTTCATAGTAAAGTCCACTTTCGAATTTTCATTATATGATACTCATATTAATTTCCATGCATCTGGGATAATTAGCTAAAAATATTCAGGTCTAACAGTAGAGAGCAACTTTTATGTATATCTATATTATCTATATTATTTTCATAATAACTGTGTTTGTAAGGGCTATTTAGTTACTGACATTTTAATGCTAAAAATTAATTTATCATAGATTGTAATATAAGATGAGTCATGTATAGTGTATGCGTCGATTTCATTCATATAGTTCCAAAGTTGAGATGTAGCGAAGTTCATATCAACATCACATAATCCAACAAGGACATGTGTTCTAGCAGAGGGTCAGACTAACCTATCTCCTAATTAGCAAGAATAAACCACGTAACCCTTGCTTACTGCAATGAGTATTTTAAAATACCATATAATTCTTTCAAAAGCATGTATTCCATTCTAGCTATTGCGTGTTAATTTTCTATATATAATAATTATTACCCGGAATCATTCATTTTTAATAGTACCACTGGCCTTATAAGAATTATATGAGGGGATTGATTCATTTATTGAATATAATCATTCGTTGGAATAGTTGTGACGTAGCATTCATTCAGAGACTATTTAGATGTCTAATATTTGTACGGAATTAATGTGAACGATTCAGTGAAATTAGAATTTATAGCCTTACGAGAACTATCGTGAATTCGTTTATATGACACTTGACTTAATAGCTGCATTGGAAATACAGTGAATTCACTTAAAGATATTTGGATCTATAGTATAGTTATTCTTCTGTATTGTTGGTAAATCAATACCATACGGCCATCATTCAGAATACCTGACAGAACTTTAAGGACTTTAGGAATTCATTCACGATACTGTAAGTTATTTTAATTCTTTCCCTTTGTATTTTAGTAAAATAAATTAACATTTAAATTATATAAAACTTGTTAGTTCTCTCTCTTTTTTATTATTATTCGAGAGGAGACTTCAAAGTCTTCATTTACTGATAATGAATATTTAAGACAAGAAAGAAACTTTATTTCATTCTGTTACGACTCTAGGGTCTTAAGATTCGTTGTGTAAATTCTTATTCACTTTTCATAATTTGAGGTTTTCTACTCTTTTGTACAGCTATATGCTGTCATTCTCGTTCACGGTTCATCTTTCGAAAGACCTATGGATATCGTTTCACATTTCAACCGTATCTATGAATAAATCACATTATTAACATTACAATTTGTGTCCTGTTTAACTTTAAATATCTTACCATTATTAAATTTAACAGAGTTTTCTTCTATTGTTTCTGAATATACTTTACCTCAAATGCGGATCTGTTTCAGTGAAGTAAAACTTTGACTTGGCAAAAATTATTTTAATTATTTTGGCTGTCTCTGACAATTAAACTGTTCTTTTGTTTGCCAAAACATTTCATTCACTACGGCAAAGTAACAGTTTGGATCATCATGTTCGTACCTTGACAGGAACCCAAGGCCTGTGTTCGACGAAATCTAGATTGATACTTAACGAAGTGTTATCGGTGCATGCGTTCTTAACCTAGTTTTGAACGTTTCGTAAGC